>JAJAGQ010000034.1:0-217619 GCA_029783415.1 Anisodus acutangulus | reverse complement strand
TTGAACAACAATCATTTACCCGGGCTCGATTTAATATATCGCAGAATGCTGAAAACCGCACTCCAATGACTATCATTGGGTGGAGAATCCATAAACTGACTTACTACACTAATCGTAAAACGAAATGTCGTGTCTAGTCACCGTGAGATAATTCACTTTACTAACTAACCACCTATATCTTCTAGGATCACTAAGTGGGTTCTCTCATGTCCTGGCAAGAGTTTAGCATTTTCGATCCATATAATGTCAACGGTTATACATTCCATCATTCTCGCTTTCTCGCTAATGTTCTAAGGTATACTTACGCTATTTAATAATAATACTCCGACGTGGATTGAGCAACCCTAATACCTATAAAATACTTTAGTTTCACGAGATCTTTAGTCCTGAAATACCGAAAGAGATGTTACCTTAAAATTAGTGATACCCATCTTGATCACTATCAGCTTATAACGATATCGCCAACATAAACCACCAAATAAATACTCATATCCGTTGCATAATCGAGTAAAATACAAAAATGATTTGCTTCTTCACTACGAGTCATACCAAACTCCTAAATTATTGTGTCAATTTATCAAATCGCACTTCGAGGAGACTGCCACCATAAAGTGACCGGACGAATCAAAACACCCGGATTAGACTCCTCCGAGCAATAAACTCCGGAGTGGTTTCTCTATATAAACTTCCTCTCAAGATCACTATGGAGAAAAACATTCTTAATGTCTAACCGATAAAGAGGCCAATGATGGACAACAACTACGGATAGAAAAAGATGACCATATGCTACTTTAGCCACGAGAGAAAAGTATCACAAAGAATCAAGCTCCAAATATTCTGTGATATACTCCCTTCGCAATGCGAAGCCTTAAGCCTATCAACTTGGCCGCCCGTACTCAACTTTGACCGTGATAAACCCAACGATGATGAGCCAAGGAAGAGGAACAAGCTCCCAAGTACCACTACATGCGTGAAATGTATTATTATCGGGTCAATCATACGACGTAGCCTATTCGACGGATGAGTAGCGGTTTTCACCTATAGACTTAGGCATTGTGTGACGATGACAACGACGATAGAAAGGCATAATCGGGATAATGATAGACGATAATAACTTAAAAGCGGTATATCAGGATTAGTATTACGAGTGGACCTTTTACATTTCGGGCGCACCTACCGATCACGTAGAGACAAATCCACAGCAGGGGTAGGGTCCGAGGCATGACATGAATCATCCGGGACTGGACGCTGGGTCCGACGGTCGACGATTTACGATAAGTCGAAGCGATGGCACTGGTGGATCGGAGATGGTAAAGCAATCAGAGATTCCCAGCGCCCAGTATAGGTAAGATCTCGCAGATACCTGAATGAATCGAAGGAGACCTAAAGTAAGGTTTGAGATTAAAAAATGTGACATCAGCAGATATAAGATATCAAATAAAGATCAGGTAAGAAGCACCATTACCCTTTTGAACCCGTGGAATAACCAAGAAAGACACATTTAAGAGAAGGCAGCTAATCTATCTATCTCCCGGTACTTGTGTTACTGTGACAAAACATGTGCTCCCAAAAACACGAGGGAAGAGAGTACATGAGATGACTGAGGATATACTATGGAATATGGAATTTGATTCCGGTTTAGAAGACGGTATTATCTCGACAATTAAATGGCAAGACGTGAGAACCTATCGCCCCAAAAACACAAATGAATACTTGCATTCAATCGAAGAGTGCGAGCGGGGGCCTCAATGAGGGCGGTTATTCTTTCTTTTTTGCTACCCCATTCCGCTGAAAGGTGTAGGGACAAGATGTTTGATGAATAATTCATTGCGAGTCATAAATCAGCCGAATCGGGAGGATTTGTATTCTAAGGCATTATCACTACTTAAAAGTATGAATAGAAACACCAAATTAATTTTTGTATTTCATCACAAAAACTTTTGAAATTAGAGAATAATTTAAAACGTATCTTTCACAATAGCTAAGTACATCCGGAAACTCGCCAATGAAACTAACAAAATCTTAAAGGTGAACTAACTCTACTAGGATCTCAAATATCATAATGAACTATTAAAAAAATAGACTCTGCACGACTCTTAGCACTATGTGGAAAGGTAGTTCGAAAGTGTGTTTCCTGGGTTGGTACGACTTACAATCTAATTCTGGGAAAGACTAGACAAACTAGGCACAATGACCTTTGTAGCTTAAACAGACTGATGTCCCAATCAAGCTTATGGATTAAGTCAAAAGATTCAGAATTATATGTCAGAGAAATTCATGAGAGGTAAGATAAGAGAGACCTTGTGATTCATATCCCACACCAATCACTCATTCACATCATGCGGTCTTGCATAACAAAAGAATCATCAAGAACATATTATGACACAATTTAGGACATTTGTCAAAGAACCAGATAGATGCAAGATTAAAAGGACAACCAGGTACATAAAGAATGTAGTTTAGAGTGCACAGAAGATAAGGGATTAGCTTGTCCAACCCTTTTTGGTTTTGTTTGGATCCCATTGGCTAAAAATAACTAGAATGAAGGGACTACTGAATAAATAATATTTGGACAAAAGTGATTTGTTATCGTAAATATGATCGTAAGTTGCACGAGTCAACTGACCCACGGTGGAGAGATACTAGAGCGTGGAAACACAAGCGAATGAATTATCAAACAACATAAGTATTGAAAGGCTGGGAATCCGTGGCTACTTGTGGAAGATGTTCCGCTTATTTCTGCTCGACATCAAGGTACTTTCATTATATTCTCCTTCGGATAAAAAGCCTCTGGGTTTGCTGTAGTGTCACGGGCCTGGAGCAATATGAGCATCAAGTTGGGTGGTTGACCCATGCTGAAAGCACTACATACGCCACGAGTTTGTCCAAACTTATGCGACAATGACCTCTAATGAACATCATCCTGTCATCGACCATGTAAAGCACGATATACCACACCAGTGTGTCCTAACTTATGACTTGATAACTACACTTAATTCGAGATTTTCCAAAAGCGACCTCATCCTCATCGATTATCCATAGGCCGAGATGTTCGATTCTCTATGATTTGAATCACGATGCGAGAACGTAAGAGTCAACGGATTTGCCGTGATTGGAAGCGGGGCGTAAATGCCCAGACACACGCAGCACTCCACCCTTCCAGGGCTACCTTGTGTATTTCAGAGATGAAATCTTATTTCGCCCATGATCCGCCAAGGCCGGAAGGCCACGCTTATCCTGCTCGAAAGTCGCCGAAGGCAGTATCAGCGAGGTTGCATAATGTCGTTCTTGTTTAGATATGTTGGCTTCGAAATCTCCTTTGAGACTCCAATGTCCATCGCGAAGGCGTTTATAGTCTATTTGGTGACAACATATCTAATAAATCTACATGCTCTCACAATCCGAGTCCAACATCACGTGGACTAAGCATATTGAGATGAATATGCACTTTGTACGAGAGAAAGGTCGCCGTTAATTAGGTCAGTCAAAATATTACACGTGCCCCTTTCTCCTATCCCGATATGCGAGATATTTTCACAAAGCGGACTACCGAGACAACTCTTCACCGACTTCCGATCCACGGCCTTTCTTAGCGTTGCCGCCTCCACCTGGCCTGGCTAAGATGCGAGTATTCAACTATTCACAAGATTATATTTTGTAATTATGATAGATGTATATTTAAGGTAACTTAGGATTCTTATTGTATTATGAATCAACCATTTAAGGCAGTTAGGATTCTTATTATATTAGGAATCAACATCTGCGTAACTATATATTGTAGCCAAATAATGAAAGAGAATCACTGCATGAAATTATTTACAATCTTACAAAGTGGGATAAACATTAAGAATCCTACATCGGATATGCGAAGTGTGAATATAGATTTCTTATATGAACTTGAGGACAATCCTCACCCCGCTAAGACTAGCTTTTGGGGTTGAGTTGTTTCCAATATCCATTCTTTTATAATGGTATCGTAGTCGGGCCCATTCTAATTAACTTTTTCGTTTCACGCGATGTTGGTGAAAAAACTATATTATTCACGCTCCATTGTTAACAAAGTACAGGTTAAGAGTCCACATCGCCAGATATGGAACGAGGAACATGAAATCACTTATACGGACTTGGAGCAATACTCACCCTACAAGCTAGCTTTTGAGAGTCGAAGTTAGGCCCAAAATTTATTTTTTTACATTGATCTTTCAAAAAATTTGATCAAATATGATCGGATATGGAATGGAACATGGACTCCTTATATAGACTTGAGACAATACTCACCCCTACAAGCTAGCTTTTGGGGTTGATCTTTACATTGAGCTTTCAAAAAATTGATCAAATATGATATAAAGAAAGAAAGTGATATTTGTAACTTGTAACTTACTAGGCAGAATTCTTGCCCATGAGATAGAGAGCAACGAAAACTATTCACCCCCATATCTTCCATAAGATTGATGTCCTCCTGTTTACATTTATTGGACAAAAAAATCAGAATTCTTGGAGATATGTTGTCATGTTCACTAGCTGAAATACTATAAGGTGTACATGCTACTAAGTAAATTCAAATAAATAAATTTAAATAATCAAGAGGCAAATAAAAAAATGAGAAATCATATATATTAGTAACTTTTTGAAACTTTTAAGCAGAGAGAATATTTTTCATCCATATAAAAAGTTAGAAAAAGCTTTTTATTAATTAGGAGAATCAATATTTTTTTAGTTCAATCCCGGGATTAATTCGATTTACGCACCAACTAAAATTTGCACCGCATGAGAATCTAAGTGTACTAAAGTCAAAATTATTTAGCCATTGCAAATTTGCAACTAGTCAACACAGCCGTGTTGCTTTTTGCTCCACTTTTATTTGGTGTCGCATCAGTGCATAATGTGTGACAGGAGAAGAAAGCAAATAGTATGTATACATTTAAAACAATTCATTCACAGATTTGCAGCATATATATACTTTATAGTTTATAGCCAATCATTTTGCCAGAAATAGTAAATTCAAGACAAAGGAATTCTCACCGGTCCACAACTTTTTTGCCCAGAAAAGTAAAATTCCAGGACAAACTACTTAAAATAAAATATCTGGTACACAGTGCTAAATTTAGCATGTGCAGGAACGCAAAAAGTACTGAGGACATATTACTTTGATCACTTTTTTTACACCCCTTTAACAAATTATAAACTAAAAAGAATATTTTTATTGCATTACATTTATCTCTCTTCAATTAATTGTACTATAATTAATATATTGATTATTATAAAAAATAATTAATATTGAGATAAAGTATGAAAAATTAATTAATTATATCTTATTTTTAGAATGTGGCCAAATAATTTGAGACCGATACTTTTAATAATATGGCCAAATAATATGAGACATTTTGGAGAAAATAATTTTTAATCTTTAATTAATTTGTGTTTTTGCATTTATGGAAGCAGTTCAGTTATTGGAATCCTCTTACAAAAAGTTAATGGTCCGGGAAGAAATAAGAGTAGTCTGATAAATTAATCACATCACTCAAGCCCCCGGAGTGGTGGAAAGAATTGGATCCAATAGGTCTCAAACACCAAATTATTAAATAAATAGAAAAGGAAAAAGGAGAGAAAAATGCCCCGAATCATTAGAAATAGAACAATTATGCCATCCATTTATTTTTTGATATAAAAATGCCGTTACGTTACGATTAGTGAAATGAAGCATACATCATATATGCCCCTGAACTACTGAAATAAAGCAATTGTGCTTTCTGTTTGCTTAGAATTCGGTTAGTGGAGACGGTAGCAGTTAAGCTATTTTTGTGCCAAAAAGCAAACGAAAGATATAATTGCTCTATTTTCAATAGTTGAAGGGAAAATCTATTGGCTGGTTTTTCCAGTCGAGTATAGTTGATAATCCCATTTTCGAATATGAATTTGAATATATTCTCTTTATTATTTTAAATATAAAACTTTTGTATCTTCCACTCTGATTAATAATAATAAAGAAAATTTCATGGTAAAAAGACAAATAACATATAATTGCTTTCGTTTTAATATTTCCTCCGCCTCAATTTAAATGTCATAGATTTGACTTATGACACAGGCTTAACTGAAAATAAAGTGAAACTTTTGAATCTTGTGGTCTTAAATTAAAGATGTGTGAGACTTTTAAATCTTGTGGTTTTAAACTTGTCTTGAATTGGATTTTTTTTTTCTAATTATAAAAACAAACACTCTTGTGAAACAGACCAAAAGAAAGTAAAATATTTAAATTTAGACCGAGGAAGTACTTTAATTGAGAAATTATATTTGATTTTTTCCAAAAGGAAGAGAAAAAGCTAAAAACTACAATAAACATTCAAACTATTAGTGAATATTATCATATATTCACCATATTCTGGCCGATTCGATTGATCGAAACTTAGTGCATTTGGACGGAGTCTTGCCACGATGCACTTCAAAGATCTTTACATGTCACCAGGTTTGACATTACATATGCCGCTCAAAGTATGTTTACGTTTTATTCAATGCATTGCCTCAGGAACTCTTCTAAACGTTATCATTCGACACGTTAAGAAAGCACTCTTGATTATGGATTCATACTCTACACTTTGCACCAACCAAGTGCAATATCATTACACGACTTGCCGATCGGGCAGAAGTCGTTCGGACACCTTGGCGTTCCACGTCCGTTTCTTGTGGTGTTCTTTTAGGTGACAATCTTATTCTTGTGTAGTTCTGCCAAGAGGTAAACCACACTCTCTCTATCGAGTGCAGTAGAGTATGAGGCGCTGCAAACGTTAGCCGAGCCATTTGTCTTGGCTCGAAACCTCACTCTTGCAGTAGCTTCAAATGTCCCTTACGAAGGCGTATATGGTTTCTTGTGATAACATATCTCGCCCGGTCTCATTTATCTCTACAACCCGGTTCAACATCAGCAGAGAACCAAGCACATTAGAGATGAATTATATACATTTTGTTCGTGAGAAAGGTTGCTATAGAGTCATGTTATTATTACGTGTTACACGTGCCTTCCTCTGCATCAATACGCAGATATTTTCTGAAAGGGGATTCTCTCGCAGTGGTGTCATCGAGCTTAGATCCAGTCCTCAAATTGTCAGTCCTTCCTCAAGCCTCCGATGAGGGTGTATTAGTGAATATTACCATATATTCACCATATATTTTGTAGTTAATAGTAGTGTATAATTAATGTGGTAAATATAGAATCCTAATTATAGTAAATATAGGATCCTAATTTTATGGTAAATATAGGATGCTTATTTCATTAAGATTCAACATTGTACACACTATATATATTTCTATTAACGGTAAGAAAAGCTCTCAAAGAGAGAGAATCAATACTGAATTCTACTCCTAAACAATGGGACAAAAGAAACCACTGACACTGTGTTTATTATAACATGCAAAAAATGAGTATGCACATATCACATACTACGCCTATTTTCAATCTGTGTTTTTGCTTTATTCCAAAAACAAAAACAAATTATGTAAAACTGTAAAGTAGTCAGCTTCCTAGTAGCTAATAAGACAACCCAACTGATTATTTAAAGAACTTGGGAATTGAGTTAAATTGCGTCTATTCATTTTTACGTGACATCGAGTGAAACAGCTTACCATTCCAATTGCTGTTTGTTCACCGATGTCGGGCCCCCAAATTAATATATTATTCACGGCTCAGGTTAACAAGGTGCAGGTGTAGAGGGAAGTCGAGACTAGTCCCAATTCATTACTATGTTCAAGATCGTTGGGCTCCTCTTCATATTGTCCACGCCCAGGATGTCCGAGTCACTCAAGCGTGAGGCGGGTGTTGTGTTCTCCCACATCGGTGGGATACGCATTGGTCTTTGGTCTCCTTACTATGGGCATTGAAAGCAATCCTCACTCCAGCTTCGACCTATCTTTTGGGTAGTTGAAGAAATTAGGTCCAAGATCAAGTCTTTACAAAATGAAGACAACCCTAACTAATTATTCCAAGAATCCCATTTTTGGTTTAAAAATCATCTTCCCAATCCGTGAGATCACGCGAGTGAGAATTTGAAAGCTTGTGTAGGTTCGATATTCTACCTCGCTTAAATTACTGGGTTTCAAATTAACTTGATTTTTACACATTCAATAAATTTTTCTAGAAGCGAATATAAAATTTAAACTAAAGTTACTTGAAAGTTCGATTTGGCAACCCGTAAGTCTTATGGGCTTTATGCTAGCTCCGCCTCCTGGTACTGAATTAGCTTTTTCCTTATCGTTTCTCAAACGATATTAATATCTGTTTTGGAGCTTCAATTAATTGAGACTTACGACATATTAAGACCATTAAAGAAAAAGCATTCCACGCTAAAAGCTTTTGGTTTCCTCACCTAGTATTGAGTACTTATTTTTGGTCCATATATTAGTAATTTTTTGGTTTTATGTCTAATCTCAAGAACTTCATATTTTACTCGTGAGAGATCTAGAAAATAAAAGTTAAGAGATTTATGCAGAACTATTTTACAACTTGATTCTCTCTTGTGAATATCTAAAAGCTTTTGATGTAGAAAGGTTCGGTTTTAGTCTGTGTACATTTAGGCTTCAAAGGCATAAACTAATAGTTTGTGTGGACAAATTCCTTTATTAAATATTCTTTGATTATAGCTGGTTATTATTAGAAATAGAGTTTTTTTCTCATCTAGATACAAAGTGTAAAAATTTGTGCTATCAAACGTGATTTTTTCCATTTCAATTCCCATCGATTCAACCTTCATCGAGAAAATGCATAATGCAAAACAAGTTCTCATAATTGAAATGCTGAGAATTTCATAATTTTTCTATGTGAAAACACTACT
The DNA here is from genome assembly GCA_029783415.1 of Anisodus acutangulus. Classification (NCBI taxonomy): domain Eukaryota; kingdom Viridiplantae; phylum Streptophyta; class Magnoliopsida; order Solanales; family Solanaceae; genus Anisodus; species Anisodus acutangulus. Next base: position 208,797 of record JAJAGQ010000034.1, on the reverse strand, counting down.
ATTTTGTTTTTCCCTCTATGACATTAAATTGGGGAAATAGCGGGTGAACATTTTTTCGCTTGGGAAAAATAGAAATTCTTTAGTAGTGGGGTGGAGTATTGATAATTGTTTGCTTATCATATACACCCGATGGGATGATTAGAGATTCTTTTTCAACTTAATTAAAAAGGTCTTGAGTCTTGGAAAAGAAAATCTTCGATAGATATCGTCACTTTAGATTAGAAAGCTTTTTTTTACCCACTACAAATTTAAATTAGTGGAATCAGTAAATTTCAAAACCACTCGTGATTCAACCCTGAAAAAGGAGAGAAAAGAAAAAAGAGTGGATGCATCAATATATCGTACCTGATATCGATTATAATGATCGATAGCAATGTCTCTCCATTACTTCCATCTGCCACTATGGCCTGCAGCAAAATCCCAGTAATAAATATTACAATTCTTGATGATCCTTTTTTCTTTTTGAAGGGGTGGTGGGGTGAGCGGTATCGAGATTGCTAAAAAACAAGAATTAGCTACGAAATTCGTCGATAATCAGTCACTTCTAAATAGCTCATCAGGCCATACCCACAACAAGATTTTCTAATAATCCATCGCTAATCCGTTATTAAATAAAATTCACGATGGTTTTTTGCTGTTTTGCGTCAGATGTAGTCCACCGCTAATTTCTGTTTTTTTCTGTATTGCCGCAATAGGAGGGAAAGAAATTGAGGCATATTATAAAAAAAGATCACCAGATTCATGAGTAAAAACATCCCAATTGTTAAGGCCTTTGCCATCACTAAGAAAAGCTCCTTCAAACTGCAAAGAAAACAATAGAAAAGTATATAATAAAGAAAGGCCCCATAACTATGAGTCACTGACGGAGTCAAAAGTTTCACTAAAAAACACAAGATGTTGAGATACCTGGTAACAAGAAGAGGCTGTTCCAAACAAGAAATTGCTGGGAAATGAAACTGGTTCTTTTGTAATACTAAGTTTTTCTGTATGAGAAAATGATACAATGAAACTAGAAAAAAACACATTAAGTGCAAAAAATGTCATTGCAGTACTTGGTTCCATAATATTTAGAGAATAGACCCTCTTTTTTTCCTAATGTGTATATTCCAAACTTGAAGATGCTGTAGATAGAAAGAAGGTACCCAAGTGTTTATATAGAAAAAACACTGGCACAAGGACTTTAAAGAGTGCAAGTCATCAGTTAGTGATTTTTTTTTTCTTTTCTTTTTATGATTCACCATAATTGCGACATTAGTGAAGATGACATTCATAAGCGGATTTCTAAACTAAACAAAAAGTTGGAAATTATTTCTTTTAGGGAATTCATCAATCCATAATCTTCTTGGTAAATAACTCTACAGTCAATTAAGTGCACCATTCAACATTTTATAGTATGAGTGTCGAGTATAATATTGTATCAATTCTAAAAAGATATGTACATATAAAATACTTAGTTTTATGGAGAGATCATGAGTTCATTTGGACCATATTTTTCCACGATTTTATACGGCTCGTGTCCATTGAGTACTTTCTAGATGCATCGATATGGGGTGGATCCACTTAATTTTTGTTGTTGTCACACCATGGTGTAGAAGCGGAAATGAGTAAGCTGCTAAGTATTAAACACAATGAAATTACAACAAAAATGAAATTTCAATGAACTTGAAACAAGAAACCGGAACAGCTTTTGATATTGCCACGATCAGTGGATGACACTCTGTCTTTAAGACAAGATTGCCCCGTATATATCATTCTTACGTTTCCGGACAATAGTCTCCTCAAGATAAAACAACAACTCAACAATTGAGCAAAAGGAAACTCAAGTGCTACTCTTTGAAGAAATTTTGAGGTAATGAGGAAATAATGCTTTAGAAGATAAGTAGGAAGAATCTGATTCGCTTTGTGACATGTTTACGTGTGTCTCAACAATTGTGCAAAGGCTCCGATTATATAGTTAGAAGGAGATCGACTTACCAGTCGCCCACATAATTTGTTAAGTTATCGCCAAGTAATGGCAATTATGGAGGTAGTAATTCACCAAAATAAATGGTGAATTGATGTGCAGCACATTGGCTTTTAGGGAGAGTTATTCATTAAAATAAATGACTGAATTGAGTGCATAAACTTTGAGCACCAAATTTGTAAATAAGAAACAATGATGCGGTCCAAAAGATAATATCGAGAAAAGTTCCCACGACCCGTAGGCTGCGCGTGGGCGTACTATCCTCTGAATCCAAGCACATCTAGGTCCTCACTCCTTTAAACATACATGTAGAGATACCCCATACAGGGTCCCAAACTCAAGCCAACTTCTTCAGAACTTTATAAAGCTAAACAAATCTTTCTTTCCCCCACCGAGTGAGGGAGGATTGGGGTCTTTACCACTTTTTCCACGCTTGGCAAACACTCAACCGTGCGACCAATATCTCTAACTTCATTTCTCAACGAAATTCTGATTTGATCTCTTGGCCCTACGGTCATCTACTACTTAGTAGATTATGCACGTGTGAAGAACCCAGAAGGTTCCAACATGCGGAACACTAGTGTTTAAGTCATTAAATATGGCTGACCTTAACTCGCCAAAGGCAAATTTTCAACAATTTTAAAAGATAAATGTACTATCACAAAAAAGGTAAATTCAAGATATAGAATTAAATTGGAGTTAACTTTAAGATTATTGTTGTTGAAGTCATTACACTATTGAAATTATAGGTTTAAAATTACTCTTTTTAAAAAAATAGTGTAGTAGGAGTAATGTTTGTATACTTATACTCCAAAAATGTAGAAAATATAAATCAATTGAACACACGTTAACTATATGCTACATTCCTTTTCCCACGTACTGCTACTAGTTTTAATATGCACATTTGTTTAAATTATATATAAGTTTATGGTGATAAAAAGAAGAGTAGGGATTACAATATGCTAGACTTAATTTTTTAAAGACAATAAATGAAGAAAGAAAGAAGAGAAAGAAAATTATTTAATTATAAATGCAAGAAGGGACTCCACACGGAATGGAGTAAAATTGAGAGGTTGTTTCAAACACTTGCTTTGAATAGCGTATGAACAATAAAATTGACAAAGATTATGTGTGAAATTGATTGTAATCTCAGATATCCACGATGAAGGGATGTTGGGGGAGTTGATAGGATAAGCTTAGTTGTAGCTGTTTCATTTCATGATTCTGCGTTCGTTCCAACCATTACATGGTTAAGAGACCGTTTCCATTAAATGGGACTAAATGGAGTCCGAATATTTCGGATCTGGCAATGTTTATAGCGTTATTATCTGATTGGACACTCCTAACCTTTTTAGACGGATCGCTTTCGGTCTACTATATGACCGATACACAAGTGACGACGCTTGGGGAGTAATTTTAGGATAATCAAACAAGTACTCTTTAGATCTGACTATGCTAGTTGGCAGGCCTTGGTGGTTCAATGTAGTCCTTTATATGCTTGGACTTCGTGGTTCTGATCAAATAGTCTTTGCTTATGTATACTATTATCAAATAATAGGTTTCATGTGAACTCACATATCCCTCTCACCTACATACGCACAGCCCAATACAGATGCATATATGTGTGTATATACAAGGAAAACAATACTCTAACTTGTACAAGTCGTTGTATAAAGATAATGTGTGGAGCAAATGTAGATGCTAAAACAGTGAAGTGATCAAAGAAATTGAAAAACATAGAAATAAAGAAAAAAGAAAAATTGGGTGGAGAGTGGGTTGAGGAAACCCTAGACAGTAATGCTATGCAGGACGAGTTGAATCTTTTGCAGCGGATTAAACCTCAACCCGGCCCAGCTCCACTTGAGCCATATATTTTTTCAACACATTAATTTCCAAGACAAATTTGAGTTTGCGAAATTAGGGTAATTGTGGTGGGATGGATAAAGTTCATCCAGAAATCCTTGGAATCGGAGGTCTCGGAGATTCGACCGATCCTTTGGTATATGGAAAAAATCTAGCGCTTCACCCTTAAATTAGTGATAAGCGTGTGTAAAAATTCAAATTAGTCAGAGTCTCAATGTGAATCTAAGCGTGTCGAATAGGAATTTTAGCAAAGAAAATAAGTGATCGCTTTTCAAATGTTCAACAACTGAGGGAATGAAAAGAAATTAAGTTGACAAGAAATAATAAATTTAGTTCATGAATAGGGTCTTGTTTCATTTTTTCAATCATTATCATATATATCTTCTTTGGAGTTTTTGTTTACAGGTTGTCCAAAAAGCATACTTCGCTTTGATTCATCAATATGTCTCTGCTTGACTTTGTAAACTCTATGCCCAAAAAATACCTTTCAAATCTTTCAGGATCTTTTTATTTTGGGAAATTGGTGATTAAGTGTGTTCTTTACCTCTTGAATAAGAAATGCACTCACTACATGTGATTAAAAGGTCATCCACATATACTAAAAATAAAACAACAATATTAGTACCACACATTTCTTGAAGCTAAGCAGAGAATAGTCCAGCTTTACTTTTAGAGTAAACTGATTGAATAAAAAGGGCGGATGTAGGGGTGGACAAAATTTCGGAGAACTTAAGTCGAAATTCGGTTCAAGGTTTTATTCATTTTTTTTTTTAAAAAAATCGATTTTTGAAACTGAATTTAAAAGCCTAATTAAATATGTAATTAATCTTTTTATTTTTATTTTTAGGCTACTACTGTTATCTCTTGAATCATAGCCATTGAAACCAATCTATGAAGCTTTTATGAAAGCTCGAATGCGACATGAACTTGATTAACATATCACGGAAGCATTGACGACATAAAATGTAGGAGAGAAAATAGTTGTAAATTTATTTTCCCAATCAATTTGTTTGGCCTAGCCAATTTTTAAAAAAAGCGTCTGTTTTCCCAATCAATTTGTGTTTTCCGTGCGAAATTGATTTCCTCAATTTTCCTCTTTTTCTTTAGTAAACATCCTCACGATACACAATAGATTTCAACGGCTTTAAAATTCATGATAGATTAATGTGCACGAGGTGTGAATGTCTTGATTTCAGTTTGGAAATTCAATTTTTAAAAAAATTCAAAAAAAATTCTCGACTTGACCTGACCACTTTCGCCACCCTACTTAGAAAAAACGGAGTATAATCCGAATCGTTCTACGATATAAATTTCGAACATATCACATTTTTTTAAAAGTTGGATTCATTTTTTTAAAAAAAATCAATTTTTCATTCTGTTCATATTTTTCTGATACAAAATACGGGATATCTATTTCGCCTCTAGGCGGCATGTGAGGCTTAAGGTTCCACTATCTACTCACATTGCTTCTAAGCCATCTGAGGAGTTTGTGGAGCCTACACACTTTGGAGTTTGACTCCTTGCGCCACCAAAGCCTTCGAGAGTAATTCCATGAACACCTGCATCCTTAGAAAGTTACATTGTAAAAAACATTGTAAACATTCATTTGGCATAAGGCGCCAGGAGTCTGTTGAATGCACTTAAAAGGCGCTATAACGCTCCTAACCAGTATACTCATTTTGACAACTTAGAAAATGTATCATGAAAATCTAATCCTTAACTTGTCATTGAGTAAATTCATTTGCCACTAGTACTTCTAACTTTATATATTTCATTGGAATCATATACCTTATATATTTTACCTTGTACACCCACTTACAATATATAGAGGAGTCTTACTAGCGGCGTAAATCAACTACCTCAGTATTATTGTCACAAAGAGGCTGAATCTCAAGTTTCATAGTGAGATGGAGTCATAGAAAACATAGTCGTAATTGGGCATCAAGCAGGATCAGGTGGTGGAGATGGTAGAATTTCAATAGAATGTGGAAGCAAAGTAGCGACATATGCAAAATTGGTAAAAATCTATGATAGAGGGCAAATAAGTGGACGAATAGAGAATTGTATAAGATGGCAAGGAATGAGGCAAATCTAAGCGATTCTGCACTGACATAAAAAATAGCGGACTTTTGAGCGATACTGATTTGTGGAATTAGAGGAGAAATGTGGGGATAAAAGTTGTGCTGAGGACTAGCCAAAGCCGAGGGAGAGGAGGGACCGGTAACTTCTGGATCAATGGTGAGGTGCATCAAGAACAAGGGCGATAAAATCATTGCCGGTGAAGGACCTGCATGTATTAGGCAGAGAGTGGCGATCGTACTTCCATAAACTTCTTGAGCAGAAGAAAAAGAAGATAGAGACATTAGTCTTTGGGGGATATCTACGGAGCAATATCATAGGTACCTGGATTTTGGGTATTGTAGAAACATTAAGAGTTGGGAGGAGGTCAATAGATTGTTGTTCTTGAGGATCTTTCTGCTAGCCAGTGACGACGGCGAGGGCTGGATGATGAGATCGGTTGAATTTTGGAAGAAGCGAACAGGCAGAGGCGGGTTTGGAGTGGATAGACTGAGTTGTTTAACGTCATTTTTAAGACGACAAGAATGCCTACAAGAATGGAGGAGTGGATTCTGATAATTCCTTTGTACAAGAACAAAGGTGATATCCAGTGAGTTGAAAGCAACTATAGGGGTATCAAGTCGCTAAGCCACACAATGAAAGTTTGGAAAGAAGATTAGGTCATTGGAGATGAGGGTGAGAAGAGGCGATGTCTATTTCAGGGAGAACCATTTTGGATTCAATGCTCGGGGTGTTGGAGCTACGAGAAGCCATTCAATACTTATTAGGAGTGTTGGTAGAAGCGATATAGGGGAGATTTAAGATAGACTTACATATAGTTTTTCATCGAATTTCTAGAAGACTATACGATAAAGTCTATTGAGGTTTGTATGGGGAGATGTTTTGGAAGGTTAGAGCAGTGTATCTTTTTAGCGTACACTAGGGTGATCAAGAATATGTATGATGGAGCCAAGACCAAGGTACAGGGGCGGTAGGAGAGAGACTTGGAGCACTTTCCGGTGATGATGGGGATGCACCGGGGGATCAACTCTTAACCAATTCTTATTTGCGTTGGTGGTGGACTTTGGTGTCACGCCAGCCAAATCCAAGTGAGGTGCCATGCAGTGTATGTTATTCGCGGAGATGACATAGTCTTGATTGATGACACTGTAGCAATGGAGTGAGCAGCTTAAGGCTGAAGGTTTGGAGATAGACTTTGGAGTCTAAAAGAGTTCAAGCTAAGTAGGACCAAGATAGAATACTTTGGCAGGTTCAAGTTCAATAATGGGGAACGACCTTGAGACGAGGGCGTGGATGTTGAGACTTAGTCATCGAGGTCATTTCAATAAAAAGGAAGCTTGAAGTACCTCAAGGTCTATTATCTAAGGAATAGAGAGATTGATGATGATGTCACACATGTCATATTAGGCGAGAGAGTAGATGAAATTAAGGCTCGTGATATGAAGTCTTTGTCTGCGATGAAAAGGTGCCACCCCAAAACTTAAAGGTAAGTTCTATAGGGTAGAATGGTTAGACCTGAGCTATGTTGTATAGAGCAGAGTGTTGGCCAGGTCAAGACTTCGCACACCTTTCAAAGAGATGAAAGTTGCTTGGAAATGAAGGGATCTTTGGCGAAGATGATGGATGTGTGGGCATACAAGAAGCGGATAAAATTATAAAATGATGATATCCTGGATAGAGCGAGAGTAGGGCCTCGTGATTGGAGGATAAGATCTTTGCGGAAGCAAGGTTTGAGATGGTCTCTGAGACACGTCGCGGAGTGAAGGACACAAATGCCCGGCATGGAGGGTGTGAGAGGTTGGATATGGATGGGTTCGGGGAAGGGCAGAGAGTAAAATGGCCGAAGAGAAGAAGTATTGGAATAAAGAGGATGTGAGTATATCCAGCATGTGGATTACTTTGTGAGGAGAAGTGGAAGGAGAATGAGTTACTTGAGAGATAGGGATGGTCAAAAAATAATGGCCGCTGTACCAAAAGGTGAGGAAGAAGGAGATAGGAGACTGATCATCCTGGATGAATTCAAGAATATAAAGGAGCATCAGAAGATGGATTTATCAAGATCAGAAAAAATTAGAAAATGAAGAGAGAGTGAGGAAGAATTAAAAGGAGAATGTAGAAAAACCAGCTCTTGCAGGATACTTGAAAAGGAAAGACTGACTCTTTAAAAATAACAACCCTATTGACCAAAAAATTATTTATGGCAATGTCATATATCTTGTATCCCTTATGTGTGTTGTTAGAATATCTCCCATAAGCAGTACCGAGGAGTTGATTTGGACGAAGAAAATTTATCACTTGTAAGAGAAAGGTTTGGTAGCATAACATAGATAGACAAATACTTTCATGTGATTGAAGGGGGAAAGATGAGGATGTGACATGGAACATCTCATAAGGAGATTTTCCATGTAAGAACATTAAAAAGGCAACATGTTTATGAGATAGAATTCACTGATTAAGAAATGCATTCAACCCTGAGAATTTCAAAAGAGCATGAGCTTTGAATCTAAGAGCTACCACTTGCACATCTCAATGAGATGTCTGTGTTTTCTTTTCTATTATGTCATTTTGTTAAGAATTGTATGAACCACAAGAACTTTGAATTGTAAATATCCCTAAGGAACTAAGCAATGATTACATTGAGTGTTGAAGAATTCCTAAGTCATTATTCAGTTCTTTAGAATTTTTCCACGGAGAGGTGGAAAATTGTGTTTTGACCATTATCAAATTTTTAAAAATCGAACCCTTAGCAACATCACTCTTGAATTTCATCAAGTAAATCCAAGTCATTCATAAGAAAAAATCATCAACTATTGTAAGAAAAAATATCTATAACTTGCATTTATGTAAAGTACATTGTTTATGCCATGAACCCCACACATCCGTATGTACAATATCAAAAAGAAATTTAGATTTCTTTATACTAATAGGAAGAGTGGTAATCTAGTTTGCCTTGAAAGAGGACAAACTGTACATGAGAAGTAGTTTTTTTATTCTGTGAATGGTGCCTTATCAAAGATATTTGTTATAAAACTTGAAATAGAGAGCATGACCAAGACTTTGATGTCAAGCGTTGTTTATAGAGTTTGTAGTAGGTATGATGAGTTGTGGGTTGATAAATGGAAGAAGTTGATGGTCACGTAAACAGATGACATTAAAAGACAATTCCCTTGGCATGTGTGATGATGATATGGTGATGATATCAAGGATGTAAAGATCACCTTGAACTCTACCCAATCTCTCTACTTTGCCAGTGTAAAGAGTCCCTAATATGCAAATATCTCAGGATAAAATGAAGCACCTGACAATTTTAAGTCTCGATTCAATTTAAAAATAGAGAGTAAATTGTATCTCGAATTTAGGTATATAGAGTCACATTTTTAAACTTATGGAAGTAGGGATATAATTGAGGGAAACCAAGTATGAGTGACATGAGTGTAGTTACCATTTGAAAGATGAACTTTGGTAGAACTAGAGGTCTGCAGCAGTGTAGGATGACTAATCATGTCCAAACTAGAAGCCATGTGATATGTGGCTCTGTGATAACTATTTAGGATTTAGAAGTATTCAACTGCGGTAAAAACAACTACAAGTGCAAGTACAATTATGAGCATATATACCTACCATATTTGAAGTCATCTCATATTTGTTTTGGTCTCTATCAAGCCTATGCATGATCTCCTAATACTATTGAGGTGAGAACATAGGCACACTGTGATGTGGTGATGAGAGGTAATGCTGTTGGCCCCATGGTTTGCATTTGACCTCTTGTTCATCAAAACCATTTTCATAATTAGCATTATATGCTCTAGAATGATATTGTTGCCCCCGAATAGTTTCTTGCATTGTTCCTTCCATCTTGTGCATTTCTGCTGATTTCTATAGTTAATATTTACCTTATGTTTTTCGATTTTATCATCTCCTAGGGTTATAGAACTTGTGTCTAGGTGGATAACCAATCAATTTATAGCACACTTTATCAGTGTGTCTTGTCCTATGACAATAGGTACAATAGGCATCACTATTCTCCTTATACTTTCCATGTTGTGTTGCTGCTAGAGTTGTGGTATCGTTTAAGTTCATTTGCCCCATAGATTGTGTGACATTTGAGGCCATATTGGATTGTGTTCTTTGACTTTTATCTTGAAGAAACATATTATATGCTTGATTGAGAGAGGGTGTTGGTACTGTCATCAGAATCTGATTTCGAGCTTGACTATAAGTCTCATTTAGCCCCATTAGAAACTGCATCAACCTCTGTTGCTCCATATGCTCATCATATGTTTTTGACTTATCACAACATTGAGGGATTGGTAACACGACTGAATAATTCTCCTAAGAAACTTTTAATTTAGAATACAACTCAGATATAGACATATTTCCTTGAGTTGTATTACATTTCACGATGAACCCGATATATTTTAGTCAAATATCTCTTCTCAAACCTTTCTTTTAGATCTTTCCAAACTTTAACCGCACTTGATAAGTGTACCATTCCATTGCTAATTCCTTTGACATTGTGTTCATGAGCCATGCAAGCACAAAGCATTGCATCTTTCCGATTCATATTCTAAACCACTTTTAAGCGGAGTTTTGAACATTTTCGAGAATAAAACTTATCTTATTCTTTGCTAATAGTGCATTAACCATGAGCTTACTCACAATATAATTTAATTCAGCTTAATTGTCGAGTGATTAAGACAATCTTGCATGTAGTATCATTGGATGCAAGTATAAATGATGTATCTCGATCGGTTTACGACATCGAGCTTCAAATTGATTGAGATTTTCCATTTTTTGTGATGAACTATATCAACTAAATGATAATACTATGATGAATTGCTAAGATTCAACTAAAATTCTATGATTTTGACCTCAATTTAGGGTTTCAAGATCGATCGATTGATATCGCCCTTTTCTGATCAAAATGAAGATCCGTCTATGCTTTTCTTCATCGATTTCACTTCTTAATCTGGCTCGCTCTCAACTACGGATCGCTGAAGAAGCTGCGCTCTGATACCATGTGAAAAAGGAGAACTCGAGCTAAGCAACAATCGTGAAATCAGTTATCGAGAGAAAAAGTTGTGAAATGTTTAGAGAGAGGAAGCAGTTGGAAAATTTTCATTTTCATTAATTGACCCACTGACTTTAGAGCTGTGTATCTATTATATATACACGGTAATCCTCCTAACTAATAACTAATCACCTATTAATAATGTACAACTATCAGTAGCACACTAAGATGTAAATGTACAACTATTCTAAGCACACTTATTTTCTACAGAAATGAACAAAATGCATTATTTAAAGGGAAGAACAAGCAATTTTTTTCAAGATACAACAAAATTATACATAGTATACCATGAGTTAACTTATGTTACTTAGGAAGAATTCTTGTATTTATAAAACTTCAAAGATTGATTTTTCAGAAAAGTTATTTTTCTTCACGAACATGCATGTCTGTTCAATTTAAAAGCCCTAAATATTCAAAAGTAACGCTCAACAGTTTGGCAAGAAACTTCCAATTTTGGCATGTACTGTATAAACTTTTCTCTTAAAATATGTAACTACACACAAGGCCTACCTTGTTTAAATACAAACTATATATTAATCTAGAAACAAAAGTAACGTCTTAAAACTATCACGATTCAAACAAGTTAAAAGTTAAACTATTATAGGCTGATGTTATTTTCTGGCAAAAATCATGTTGAAATTGTAGACACAAACCTTTTATTGTTAAATCTATTGTTATGAAATGATGAAAAGTGTCATTTAATGTAAAAACTTATTTGGTGTGATCACATCGTTACTTTAGGCTTTTTATCTCATTTTGTCTATATATATATATATATATATATATATATATATATATATATATATATATATATATATATATATATATTTAATAATCCTATTTTACTTTCTACTTTACCTTTTTAGATAATAATTCTATTTGTGCTATATATTTTCTTTGTAATATTGTATGCTTATTCTTCGGATTGTTGGTATGTGATATTATAAAAGAACGAAGAATGATACAATTTATTCAAACATAATTGTATTCAACAAAATAATACAATATAATATAATGCAATACAATACGATACATTATAATACAATATGTAGCGACCATCTAGATAAGCTATTATATGGCATAAAATTCGTATAAATATAAAAGCTTGTCATTAAGGGCGAATGCGAAGTTCTAATTAAACTATGTTCAAACTTAAAAAAAAATACTTCCTCCGTTTTAAAATGATTGTCTGGTTTTGACTTGACACGAATTTCAAAAAAATAAAGAAGATTTTTGAATTATATGATTGTTAATTAAAGATATGTAGAATGTACCAAAATATTCTTTAATCTTATGGTCTTTAACATACCATATGAAAAGTTGAAATAAAAAAATTATCAAAAAATGAAAGAGACATTCATTTTGAAATGAACTAAAAAAAAGTAAGATAAATATTTTAAAACGGAGAAAATATTCTTTTTAAATAGATTCAAAAAATAGTATCATCTCATTTTATTAAAAATACTACTGCCAATTCGATATCACTAGGTAGTATAAAAAAATCTGTCAACCTTTCAATCTTTTCATACTCCCCCGTTTAAAAATGTTTTTCTTATTTTTTTTAGGCCATTTCAAAAAGAATGTTTTTTTTTGGACAACTCTTTCATTTCAATTTTACGCGTGACATGTTTAAGACCATAAAATTAAAAATTATTTTTGTACATTCAACACATCTTTAATTTAAGATTATAAAATTTAAAAATTATCTCTATTTTCTTAAATTTTGTGTCAAGTCAATTTTTAAAAATATTTGGGTCAAATCATATCAAAGCACAGAACGTCAAATCTGCAGTCATTTTGGACCTAACCGCTTCAATAATTTTCAAGATAAAAGCCCGTCTAGCTAATGCTATCAAGTATCAACTCCTAATTTGAGACAGGCCCTTTTAGTGGGCCTGGGCACAAGTCACAACAGTATTGGTCGGGCCCAGCTCAGATATGATATAAGTAATAATCATTATTAGAAGGCTTAATACTTAGATATTTCTTAAATTTACACAATTCGTTAGTTAGATATACAAACTTAGCTAATGTTCCTATAGACATTTTAACTTAGCAGTAGTGTGTCATTTAAACATATCTATCCATGAGATCTAGGTATGGATTTACCTCTCGGCTAACAAATTCAAGATACAAATCAATCATCTACACCTGACATTTGATATAAAAAAATTACACCTATAATGATATTTTAAAAAAAGAAATACACGTAACTATCATTCTTCTCTTCCGTACCCCCCACCCCCACCCCCACCCCCACCACCACTTTTTATTTTTTTTAAATTTGTTTCGTTGTTTTATGCAAACAAGATTCCTAATGTAGTTTCACTAATAAGCACTAGATGTTTTATTTGCAGTATTTAAAGTTAAATTTTATGTGAGTGAAAGAGGAGATGAATGAATGTGAGAAAATTAGTGAAGAATGAGGAAGGTGAAATTGTGGGACCCGCATGAAATATATTCTGAAAAGTAAAAATAGAAAAAAAGAGAAGAAAGTAGCTTCAATTAAGGCATTCACTCGCTCATGGGTCCCAATTTGCCATGTCAGCATAAGGTGTTTAAAAGACATATTTCTATCAGATTAAAATGCATACCTGGTTATCAGATAAGTTTGTAGGTCTAACTTATTAATTGTGACAAGTTAAAGGTGCTATTTAGATATTAAGCCTTATTAGAAACTTAAAGTTGGTAGATTTATAGAGATTAGTTTCTACGAACGCGTGTTGCACAATAATACATGCTAATTATATTGTACAATTGCATTAAAGAAAGAATTATTATATAAACACAAGTGATGTAATAACATTAATGAAAGACAATTGTTTTGAGTCAAAATACAATTTTAAAGCATTAAAACGGATATGTAGTACAACCTAAAGAAAATATGCATATTAACCAATGATTCAATTATAGAAAGTTTTAATCCTCAAAATCCTTTGCAAACTCAGTTTTTATGAACTTACCCTAAAGCTTTAACATGAAAACATAAAAAATTGCCAAAAAAGTTATCGCGTGAATAATTGCAAACACATTTCTAGCAATGTAATTTATTTTTATGAGACATTTCTAGTAGGCCATAGGCCTTGTCATGTCCTATAGGTAAAAATAAATATCTTTATAATTATAGCTTCTATTTACATAATTGGAAACTAAGATTATACACATTATCTTGACAAAAATCATTGATGTGATAATTCACATATGGGCGTATCACTAAATATATTTTCTTCTCTTTTATTGTGTATTTTCACAAGGTATTTGCTACTTAATATAAATTAAGAAACAAACACCATAACTTTGATGTTTTTTTAAAAAAATAGTGATAGCATAAATTAAAGCCTAGAAGACAATTGTAAATCAAAACAACACATACTTCAACTCCGGCTGGGATCTGTCCTAGACTCCAGTCATAACCAACGTGAGTTTAATTTTCTTACCCAATACAAAAGAATAATGAAAACAACATAATGAATTATATAAAATACGATTTTGATGTTAATTTTATATTTATAGTATTAATCCCCTGAAATGAGTAGCTGCCATAGTTGAGTAACCTCTACACATACGAAAGTATAAAAATAAAAAATAATTTAACCAACATTTATACATGAAAAATCTAAATTACGTATCATACAACAAACTCATATTTTGAGCCTGCGGCAATGGCTGATTATTAAAACATGTTGGATATTGTAAAGCAGTACGGGAAGTAAATAAATATTACAAGTGTTCGAAAGGATAAACAAATGCCAATGTTTAGAACTGCCGCAAGCTTGTTGTGTCTTGAATCTTGATAACCTGAAATCAAGAACACTAAAGCTGGATGGTTACAACTGTGTGTTGAATCAAGTGATTGCACTATGTCCTTAAGACAAGATTGCCCCGTATATATGCTTTTACGTTACCGGGCAATAGTCTCCCAAGATAAAACAACACTTTAATCTCAACACTACAAAGCAAATAGGTTGAGTCTGACGAAGAAAACAAACACGAAACGCCTTGCTGAAGAAATGGAAAAGGAAGGAAGAGTTTCTGTTTTTCGTCCCAACGTTACTGCTCACGTTGAGGACTGAGTTTTACTCTTCTGTTTGTCTCTGTGTATATATTTCTGTCTCGTTTTTGTTGTGTATATGTTCTGTGTTTTTCGTCACTGTATCTTCAACATAATTGAGCCAAAAGACATCAATATATAGCATGAGGGAGGGACTCCTCAACTGCCAAAACATGGTTGTTAATAGTCATTATGAGGGTTGTTAATGACCATTAGGGAGGCTGATTATGGTCATTGAAGGAGGTTGTTTATGGCCATTGAAGGAGGGCTGATTATGGAGGAGTTAATCAGCCAAGTAATGACTGGTTAATGCCCACTAACGCCCCAAAAATCAACTCCAGCGGTGAGGCGTAAAGTTTCGCCTCCGTGGATTCCCAAATTCAACTTTCCAGAAAGGGGGTCCAAATAGATAATATCAGAAAGTCCTACGACCCATGACCCCTGACCCATGACCCACGACCCGTGACCCATGACCCGAGCCCGAGACCGAACGGGACGGGTGGGCGGCGGCGGCGCGCGTGTGGGCTTAGCCTTGAACCCAAGCACATCTAGGTCCTCCCTCCTTTAAATACATGGGATACCCCTTGGGGTCCCAAACCCTTAGCCAATTAAGAGACTTATAAAGAGAGCAATTCTTCCTTTTTCCACCGATATGGTAGATTTGTCCCACACCATATTTTCATGCCTGTCACACTATTTGGCAGAAGATCCTTCATAGGATGATATTGGACACTCAGTCATAAAAAGCCTCCGGGCGACTGGAGTGGGGCCAAAATTCCTTTGATATGATGATATTGGACACTCAGTCATACAAAGCCTACATGCGACTGGAGTGGGGCCAGAATTCATTTCATAGGAAAAGTAATGGACACCTAGTAAGGTGGGCCAGAGTTTCCAGGTCTTAAATGACTTGAAGGCCAAAAGAAAGGCAGAAAAGAACTTGGACACTCAGTCTGCCAAAACAACTAGAGTGGGCCAGAGTATACATATCAAATATGATCCGATTACGCCCTAACCACGGGCAGGAGGTTGTTAACGCCACCTTTAAAGTAGAAGGGATTGGAGAGGTTGTCCTCAATAGGACTTCAGGGAATGAGATCACTCTAAAATGAGGTGATACATGTCCCAAACTTGGTTTAAGGGACGTTGTTGGTCACGCTGGTTTGAGACTAGTCCAACAGGTCTGTAATAACTAAGAATGGTACAGTATGTCTGTAGCCAAATAAATGATATATTTGTAATCCGTGCATCTATGCCATCATAAATTAAGACACGTTAAATAGAAAGTCATTCAAAAGCTAGCGAAGTTGAGATTGTTGCCTTCTTTCGACATAAACCCTCAAAATGAATGTGAGGTAGGTGAAGAGGCAAAATCACCTTTTCAAATTCCGTCAAAGGAATAGCGAAAGAAGCGCCGCTCTTCTAGAACTTAGTCATACCTTTATGGGTGATTTAAAATTTATACAAAATAGAGGGGGGAGACAAGTACTTTGTGACATTTATTGATGATGGTACAACGTATGTAATCATTTGTTTGTTAAAAAGTAAAGATGAAGTTGTTGAAGCGGATAAGCGCTACAAAGCAGAAGTTGAAAATCAACTAAGCCTACAGATTGAGAAATTCGTAGTGATAGATGAGGAGAATGTGAAGCATCGTTCATTAAGCGACTGCTCATTACTCACCTCAGTCCAACGGTGTTAGCCAAGCGCAAAGCCGTATGCCCAAAATATGTGGGGCAAGGCGATCCTTACCGCTAATGCGATTCTCAACAGGAAAGGATATCACATACAAATGTTGTGATGTGGGGTGGCTTGGTAAAAGTTGGAATACCGAAATAGGTCAAGTTGGACCTAAGATTGTAAATTGCATATTTACTGGATCTGCAAATACTTGATAGTGCTTATCGCCTCTTGGTGTCAAAAAATGTTGAATTCTTTGAAGATAACTTTCCTTGAAAAGGAAAAAGAAGTAATTGCTCAAGGTTAACAAGAACCCGCGAGGGCCTGACTATCCGGAACTAGACATTCCGTATCTATACGACTCGAAAGTTGTCGATTCATCCAGGAACTTAATATTCCAGATCCGCAGAACTCGGGATTCTAGATGTTGAACCGAGACGAGCAAAGAGGGGACAAAGACTTGTTCCCGGCCTTTTAGCTTGTATGGTTGAGAACGAACCATGGATAATTAACAAATAATTGTCATCTCCAAAAGCGCTGCTTTGGAAAGAAGCTACAAAGAGAGAAATAAATTCCATCATATAGAACCATACTTGCGTAATGGTTGATCTTCCTCCGGAAAAAAGAACATTTGGGTTGTGAAAGAGGATACTCAAAAGTGAGTACAAAGTAGATGGATCTAGTGACGAGTATAAGGCCTCGGCTACTTGTACATGTGCTCCCCTGTGAGTAGCTTAACATTCAGGGCCATTGCAGTCTTGCGTGGCATGGTTGTTGAAACAACCTTCCTAACCGGAGAGTTGGAAGAAGAGGATCATAGTTGGTTTGCTGAACTGTTGGGCTTCTTCCTGAACTTTTATTTTGGTCCCTGAAATGTTTACATTTTGGTCCTGAAAGTTTCAGATAAAACAGAAACAATTAATCTGATCACAGAAACATTGACTCTGAAGTTAGAAAGCCAACAGTTGGAAAACCAACAGTCTGAGAGTGGAAATTCTATTGAAACAAAAGATATGGGTATCTCAGATAACATCTTAGGAATTAGATTTCTAAGACATCTAATGGACTGGTCTAACTCCAAACTCAGTTGTGAGATAATTGACAGTCTCGTTGAAGCCACCAATGGATATGAATTATAGAACTGATTGAAATCATGGTACACCCATAGACAATGAGCGATATGCACAGGTCATGTGTAGTTCAATGTATTGTACACACTACAACCAACATGGTATCGGCCTACAAACAGATCAGTTGAACTAAAGTTCCCTGATGATCTTAATAAATGATGAATAGAAGGCGTTAAGTCGGATATGACGATATCTGAATTATTCGCTTATCTACGAATTATGGTATTCTGAATGTCCAGTGGTTCTGGGAGAACAAAGTGATGCAAACTAGACATCAGTTATGAAGAACACCAATGCCACAAGTAAATATGTATGGTGGGTCTTGGAAACTCCTCTAAGCAAACTTGCATCGGCCGATTCATGATGGAATCGGAGTTTATCGCTTTATACAAATTATGAAAGAAGTTGAGTAACTTCATGACTCCTTAGAGGACGTCATTTATTGAGAGAAACTCTTGCCTTCAGCTGTTATACACTGTGGCTAGCTAGTCGGCTTCAGGAAGGACACGGATAACGGCGTCTGGACATATCTGTCAGGATCTGTCGGAGACATAAGACCGTATGACAGTTGATCATCACGGGTGTCACTTCCTTGATTACTAACTAAGGGACTACCCGAAGATCAAATGTTCTACCTGTCTAGGGGAATGAGCTTAAAACCCAAATAATACGAACCATTGCGGTGGTAACCCAACCATACTGATTGGAGATCCCAAGAATTTGGTTCAATGGGAAAACTAAGCTGCAAAAGGTTCAGTTGAGCGCTTCGGTGGAAGCAAAAGCACCTCAGATGATGATTTCTGTAGAGAAACATGAATCCAAAGTTGTTCCTACGATAGATATTAAAGTGCTACCTGCATGATGGGTAAATGTTAAGCTTCCAAACCTTTAAACGATCCTCAAACGGTTGAGGTTAAGGTTGGAGAAACTTTTAATGGTTCCTAACACTCGTGAAGTGGGGTATAGCAGGATACCTTGTAGGAGATCACCTATTTAAGTATGAGGACAGGTCGCCTCAAATGAACGCACTTAAGAATCCAAGTGTGTCCACGGCCACAACGGACAAAACCATAAGAATGAAAACGAATAAGGAGAGTTATTGTGTTGGTATCATTGTCTTGGCTTACACAAAATATTGACGATTCAAGACATCACATTCACCGCGCAGTAAGTAAGTCCGGTGGTATTAAACTAGGGAAGGTTCAAAGCAGAAGCTACCTCTCCTGATGCAATATCTTTTCGCTGAAAGATTGCTGAAAGTAGGCACCATGTGTGTACGCTAAATAATCTCTTTCAAGAGGGGATTGTTGGAAATTTGCCTTTGGCGGGGAGGTGCGTCCACCCATATTTAATGAATTAAACACTAGTGTTTCGCATGTTGGAGGCTTTGTCTCTTCACATATGCATAATCTACTAAGTGAGTAAATGACTGTAGGACCAAGAATCGTCAAATTTCATTGAGAAATGAAAGAGATATTGGTCCACGAAGTAAGGTGTTGAGGCATGGAAATATGGTGTGGGACAAATCTAGCACATTGGTGGGAAAATGAAGAATTGCTCTCTGTATAAGTCTCTTAATTGGCTAAGGGTTTGGGACCCCAAGGGGTATCCCATGTGTTTAAAGGAGTGAGGACCTAGATGTGCTTGGGTTCAAGGCTAAGCCCACACGCGCGCCGCCGCCGCGCGCCCGCCCCTTCCGATCCGGTCTCGGGTCACGAGTCGTGGGTCGTGGGACTTTCTGATATTATCTATTTGGACCCCTAAATTGCTTAATATTTACATCTTAGTTGAATTGGGAGCAGCGGAAGGCGTAAACTTTACGCCACCGTTGGAGTGGAGTTTTGGGGCGTTAGCGGGCACTAACCAGCCATTACTTGGCAGCTTAACTCCTGCATAATCAGCCCTCCTTCAATGGCCATAAACAACCTCCTTCAATGACCATAATCAGCTTCCCTAATGGCCATTAACAGCCATCCTAATCAATTATGTTGAAGACACAGTGACGAAACACAGAACATATACACAACAAAAACAAGACAAAAATATATACACAGAGACAAACATAAGAGTAAAACACAGTCCTCAACGTGAGCAGTAATGTTAGGACGGAAAACAGAAACTCTTCATTTCTTTTCCATTTCTTCAGCAAGGCGTTTCGTGTTTGTTTTCTTCGTCAGACTCAACCTATTTGCTTTGTAGTGTTGATATTAAAGTGTTGTTTTATCTTGGGAGACTATTGCCCGTTAACGTAAAAGCATATATACGGGGCAATCTTGTCTTAAGGACAGAGTGCAATCACTCGACTCAGCACACAGTTGTAACCATCCAACTTTAGTGTTCTTGATTTCAGGTTATCAAGATTCAAGACACAACAAGCTTGCGGCAGTTCTAAACATTGGCCTATTTGTTTATCCTTTCGAACACTTGTAATATTTATTTACTTCCCGTACTACTTTACAATATCTTACAAAACATAGTAGGAATATTAAAGAATGAATGAAGAAATGTAAGCAAAAATTTGCTCACGGTGTCTGGTGTTCAATTGGATCAATTATTTTTTTCTTAAAAGAACTAAAATGTTGTTAATCTAAATTGGAAATGCTAAATTCCATTTAATTCACATATTATTATTGGCATTGAACTTTTGCGATATTGAAAAGGGGCTTGAAAGCTGGTTATTGAATATGGTACATGGTAAGAGTGATGAGTGATGATG
The DNA here is from genome assembly GCA_029783415.1 of Anisodus acutangulus. Lineage (NCBI taxonomy): Eukaryota > Viridiplantae > Streptophyta > Magnoliopsida > Solanales > Solanaceae > Anisodus > Anisodus acutangulus. Next base: position 188,244 of record JAJAGQ010000034.1, on the reverse strand, counting down.
ATACTACTGACCACGTAGTTGGGACCCGATGGGACATTCCAAATGGGTATATGGACTTCATGAGTCCCCCATGTGTCACGTGACACCTACTGCAGGACCATGTGTATACCAGGTGCATATGACCATTGCATTGCATACATATCATTTGAATTACATCTCATTTATACGTCTTGATGTGTAATTTATGTCATGTATACTCGTTGATGTAAAGTTGTAGACTTTATGATCATTTTGGAAGAAATAGTGAAGCTTTACAACTTAATCTTGATTTAATACTGAATTATGAGACTTAATGGGACTAGACGCCCTGAGCGAGGTTTAGGCTGGATCCGGTAATATTAAATTGGCTTGACTTCAGTAAAGTTGTGAACTTTGGAAAAACTTGTTAATAATGATGATCTTTACGATTAATTGAAGTATAGGGTTTTACTGGAAGAGTTGGATATCTAATTTGATTATACCTTAGTTAACTAATTAAGTAGAGAAGTACACCGCTATAGTTTGGGTCGGTCGACGATGTTGCTGGGTACACGTGCTTCCCGTACTCACTCTGTACTTGCTGCACCTTTGTGTGCTGGTACTGATTCGGATTCGAGTGGAATATAGACGCGGTGGTTATATAGCTATCTTAGGAGTCCAAGGTGAGCTGCAGACACTTTTCTAGCACTGGAACTCCTTTATCTTGTCCTTTACTTTTATGCCCTATATTTAAGACAGTATGTTGTATTTAAGTTTCAGACACTATATTCTAATTAGTAGCTCTGTACTCATTACAATCAGATTTTGGGGATGATTTCTAAGGCCTATGTATCAAGTATTTTAAGACTTTGTCAGAACTTCAGTTGTTCTTTACTTTTCTGCATTTACTATTATTTATTCTGTCATGAATGTAAGGGGTTCACCTACAGGTTCAGGGTAGGTGCCCTCACGGCACAAGTAGAATTTTGGATCGTGACAGTCCGCTTACCATGGGATAGTGTAGGTGCTGATCCGTGAAATGGGTCGTGACAGTTCAAAAATGGTTCTTTTGGCAAAAGTCATGATCAAGTTTCCATTGATGTTTCTCGCAATGCCACCAATACCAGCACTTTGATATCCAGAATTGCTGCTCCCGTCTGTATTAATTTTGATCCTGTCCGCTGGAATTTATGCCACTCTATACTCATAACATGCCACTCTGCTTGAGATAAATTTTGATATGAAAGAGAATATCCTTACAGATTTTATAAATAGTAGGAATACCCTTGCCATATTTGGCAGCACACATAGCTTTCCGAATCTCCCAACAAATATAAACAGGCATTATCTTATGAACAAGTTTAAACATGTTGTTTTTAGAAACAATCAATGGTTTTCAATTCTTGAATCCTCATACTTATACAGTGGGAATTTTGTTACTAAACTGTCTCATTTTTTGTGTTGGGCCGTGCTTGCATGGGCTTGCCATCATCCAGCTTAAATGAATAAAGATGAAGCTTAAGATTATATCATTTTAGACATTTAAGGGAAAATATGTTCCGAATAACTTTATGTGTAAATACTTGGGGATATAGAATCATTTGATTACATATTGTTATTATTGAAACTTTAGATAGTTATAAAGTTACCATTTTTTCATCGATGACACTCATTGCAGGATATTTGGTCCACTCATAAGGGGTCCTTTAAGGCCCATTAGGCTTATTATAGTTAACCCTAATATTTTCTATATAAGCATACTTGCATAGTACAATTTAAATATACTTTCTTCATTATTTTTTAGGCTCTCTACTCTTCTCTACAATAAATAGTTAGAATTTAGACTGTGATTTAGGGGTTGCTCCGGTATGCCATGATAATCATCAACCAGTAATTTCGGTTGTGTTCGTCTAGTCTTCCACTTCCGCTACACAGAAGTTCACGTTTATGATTTAATGTGTTATGTGTAATCCTTCATTTATAAAAGATTTTTTAAAAAAAAAAAATCAAGTTTTGGAGTCAACGACATTAAATGAGAGATTATTGTTATATGATTTTATTCAATGAATAAAATAAATATATGGCCGAAAAATTGAGAAAAATAATTAATTACTGAATTTGAGTTACTTCAAGGAAATTAATTTATTTTCCTACCAAAATAAAATTTCGGAAGTCATTTCTCTTAATTGAACCTTTTGTTCTAAAATCTATAAATAAGTAGTAAGAGGCAAGACCTTTATCCGCGATTTTGTGTCTGTCTGATTGAAATGGCGAGGTATATTAGGTTTTTCTTTTCTTTTTTTAAGTTTCCCTTTATAGAATTTATGCAATCTATGGCTACTTTTCTTTGATCTTTGATTTTTTCTGTTTTTGAATAAATTTGCAAGTGTGGAATGTTATGTGTAACATTAGTTACAAAATGTATGGAATTCTCGATTTGCTCATGAATTTTTGTTTTTAATTTATATGTTGTGTGGAACAAGTTAAGGTCATGGCTAATCAGGTTTAGAGCAGAAGTTACCTTTATGTTGATTGATTTAATTTAATCTGTGTTAAGAATTTTAGCACAAAAGGGTTTTCTCCCTCTCTTTTGGAGATAGGATTATGTTTTAGAGACTGTTCTTATTTATTTTTAATGATTAAAAAGTTTGCATCTGCATACACATTCGATTGAGTATTAAAATGGTCCGCTTGGGCAGCTCAATTGGTTTCAAGGGGGATATTTGGAATAAGAGACCAAGGATCGAATCCCGTCAGCGGCAGTGTGGGGGTTTCTTCTTGAAATAAAGGAGGGCCCCTTGTGCGCAGCGTGGTACTGGTCTAACCTTTGAAATCAATTGAGTCACCATGATTTACCTCCTTCACAGACCTGTCGGACCGGGGTGTGGGGGCTCCTAGGGTGGGAGATTCCACCTTTTGGAATAAGAGTATTACAATGTTATATTCAGATATCAGATCTGAGATGTCATATTCAGATATGAGCTCTGAGATCACAGATCACAGATCTGAGATATTAGATATGAGATATGAGATCTGAGTTATGATACCTGAGACCTAAGATCTGAATAATTCATAAAAAAAATTTCAATATCTGATTGACATAATTTTTTTAATTAAAAATTAATAAATATAAAATTCAAATAAAATATTAAATTGTAAGGTGGTTGTTTGTGGTGAATGTTTGTTGTTGTTGTGTGCTACAAATGATGGGGATGATGTGATTGGCAATGATGATTGTGATGGCGGAGGTGTTGCTGGTAGTGGCTGACAATAATGAATTGTAATGGGCCTTACCAGTGATACTAGTGGTGGTTGGTAATTATGATAATGGTCGAGGTTGACGGTCGAGTGTAGGTAATCGGTAATAGTGGGTGGTGGGCCGGATTTAGTGGCTAGTGGTGGTAATTGACACTGATTATTGTTATGATGATGGAAGTGATTGACTATGATAACTGGTGGTGTCGGTGTTTGAAGATAGTAGTGGCGGTGACAATATTAGTAGCTGACGGTTGTGAGTATAGAGGGCAAGCATTACAAAATAGAAAAAGAAAGTAACTCCAGAAATAGACATTAGTACTAATAAAATAAATAATATTAAAAATTCGGATCGCAAAAAAATATTTTCTAAATATTAAAAAGAAGAATACAAAATTAATATGAAAATTACATTTATTTCTAAAATTACATTCCCAAAAAGTTGTTTTAGTTTGAATAGGTGCGAAGTTTTGTATCTTTTTTTACTTGTTTTGTAACCAGATTAAGGAAGAACCGTGGGAGAACAAATAATCATATTGGTCAAAACTATGTGAATCATTACAATGAAGGATGTGGTATAGATACATATCTGAGTTACCAAAAAATGTTATAGATGATATTTTGAACCGCATGACCATCAGAGAAATAGCAAAGTGAGTGTCTTGTTACAAAAGTTGAATCATATATGGTATACACACTCAATCCTTGTGTTTGATTTCCATGAGAAAATAAATTACAAAAACCTATTATCATTCCTAGTCACTTTTGAGTTCAAAACATTGTCAACAAAATTATCTTGCAACACAATGACCTTATTGTCAAGTTTGTCCTTGACATGTCAAGAGTTGATTTAGACGATTAGGACATCCTTCATTGGCTACAATACGTCTCCAATATTTTTTTGAGTTTCTTAACACTTCTATTGGAGAATTTCCAGGGTTCTGGTTAGGGCGGGTCAGTGGTCGGCTGGTAGACGAAACTGGAGATAGAGGTCGCGTGATCTGGCTTCTGAAATTTTGTGCATCAGCTTTTGCCATTAATTGTACATTTGTTGAGTCAGTATCAGATGTCGCTGATGTATAAACAACCTGTTGTTTCAGCTGGGGAATGGATGAGTCAATAGTAGAACCTTACTATTGTTGATAATTGGTATATGACAAAAACACATTTTATGGACGGTTCCTTTAATCCAACAATCACCCAAGTTACCCTTTGAATAGCCTGCAATGCTTTGGCTTGAAGCGCATATTCTTCCACACTTTATGCATTGATATATCATCCTACCGACCTATTTTGTCCCTGTATTTTGAAGATTTTTTTGTACAATTTTTTATTGTTACTTTTCAAGTGTTGTTCATTATTTTAGGGAATTACTCATCATTCTGTCTATCATCGTTTCTTGGACATCTATAACTTTGTTTGGGAGATGATAGATAGAATGATAAATTTCCAAGAAACGTTATAGATGATAGACATGATGATGAGCAATATCATAAAATAATGAGCAATGGTTGAAAAGTAACAACAAAAAGTTGTACCAAAAACTCTTCAAAATGCAGGGACAAAATAGATCGGGTAGGATGATGTATCAATGCATAAAGTGTGAAAGAATATTCGCTTCAAGCCAAGGCATAGCAGGCTATTCAAAGAGTCACTTAGGTTATGGTTGGGTTAAAGGAACCATCCATAAAAATTGTTTTTGGCGTATACCAATTATCAATAGCAGCAAGGTTCTACTACTGACTCATCAATTCTCCAGCTGCAACAACACGTTGTTAATTCAGCAGCACTGACACTAGCTCAACAAATGCATAATTAATACCAAAAGAAGATGTACATAATTTCGAAAGCCCAGTTGTGCAACCTCTGTCTCCAGCTTCATCTAACAAACGACCATCGGCCTGCCCTAACCAACACCCTTGAAATTATCCAATAGAAGTGTTAAGGAACTTGGAAAAATATTGGAGACTTATTGTAGCCAATAATAGATGTCTAGTCGTCTAAATCAACACTTGACATGTCAAAGACAAACTTGACAATAGGGTCATTGTATTGCAAGAAGATTTTGTTGGCAATGCTTTTGAAGTCACCCGTGACTGAGAATGATGATAGATTTTGGTAATTTATGTTCTTATGGAACTGTATATCAAGCACAAGAATTGGATGTGTAGACCAGATCTGGTTTCATTTTTGTGACAAGACACTCGTCCTTGCTATTTCTTTGATGATCATGCAGTTTAAAATATCATCAATAATGTTTTTTGATAACTCAGATATTCTTTCTATATCACGTCCTTCATTGCTATGATTCACATAGTTTAGTTCACAGAAGCACCCCCAAACCTAAAGACGAGGAATATGCCGATGATTCTACGCTAGATCATGTAAGTTTTTGTGAAAAACTAATGCACCTGTCCAACACAGCCCTCTAGATCTTCTCGACTTCCTTCATAAATTTGTTTGGAAGATGAGCTGAACAATCCATCTACGCATTATACCTATCACTACTACAGACAAAGGAAGACACTAAGCCTTGGCAACAATCAGTCATTTTCAAACTTCTAGGAATAAAAGTTGTTTATAATTTTATGTTATTAATAAGTACAAATGTATCTCCTTATTTTTTTTTGGTGTAACATGGTTATTGCAAAATAATATAAAGTTCATGATATACTTCTTGAGTTCATTGCACATGTAGCAGTGATGTTTACATGTAAATATCTTTAAAGCACCTTCTGATTGTTGACTTCTTAATAAAAATATTTTTAACGATAAAAAAGCGTATGTCTAAATTATGATTTCACTAGATTTTATTTGTTTCAGAAATTATTATATCTGTCTCAAATTTCATTTACCAAAATTGATTGACCAAATCTGGCACTGATTTCACATTGAGTCACGTCAACACATGTATGCGATAATCAAAATGAAGAGTCAGGTCAACTTAGCTCTTAGTTCCCTATATTTATATTTCTGTGTCAGTATTTATTTTAACCCCATATTTTTGCATGCTTCTAACCCTAACTTAGCATGGGAATTTCTAAGTGTAATTGTGGTTTTGGTTCCACATACAAAGCTGAAATTTCCTCTGGGCTTATATTGGCATTAAAGATTCTCTTGGTTGAAAGATGTTAAGGAATTCCTCAGTTCTATACTAAGATTCGTAGCCTTAGAAGCATAAGTCATCCAATCTCATTACACTTATTGGCTATTTTACAAATGAGACAAACATGTTCCTAATATATAATTATCTCCCAGGGGTAACTTGGAGAATGATGATGCATAGGCCCTTGACTTTTACAAGAAATGGAGAAATTATAGTGCAAGATAGATTTGAAAAGATTTTTGCTATGATTTCAATAATAATCAACTGCTTGATTTGCACATACAAGATGAGGAGCCTGATTTGAATTTCGTCAACTTCATTGATAGGTTAATTTTAGTTGATCTTAATGATAAACCAATGGGGGAAGAAGAATTATTTTCCTTGAGTTAAACCCAACCGGCTAGAGGATCATCTATATCAACCATGTTGACCAACAATATTAAACTCACCATAATTAGTAAAACTATCAAATTGAATTCAGATTAGTCAGGGCAATGAAAAAAAATAGTAAGGGGAAATAAAAAAAATTAAAAGGGGCTAAACATACTTACTTATTTCATATGCATGTACTTATCAAAACCTGTAGGAAAATCCCCTTCTCCCTCCATTGGTTTATCATTAAGATCAACCAAAATTACACTATCAGTGAAGTTGACAAAATTCAAATCATGCTCCTCATATTGTATGTACAAATCAAGCAGCTGATTTGAAATCATAGCAAAAATCTTTCCAAATCTATCTTGCACTATAATTTCTCCATTTCTTGTAAAAGTCAAGGGTCTGTGCGTCATCATTCTCCAAGTTACCTCCTGGGAGATAATTATATATTTGGAACATATCTGTGTTGCTTGCAAAATACCCAATAACTGTAATGAGATTGGATGACTTATGCTTCTAAGGCTACGAATCTTAGCATGGAACTGGGGAATTCCTTGACATCTTTCAACCAAGAGAATCTATACTGCCAGTATAAGTCCAGAGGAAATTTCATCTTTGTATGTGGAACCAAAACCACCAGTACAATGAGAAAGTACCATGTTGAGTTAGGAGTAGAAGCATACATATATGGTGATGAATAATGACACATGTAAATTCACATCTCTTGACATCTATAGTAAAGTCATGCATCATGAAATTGGTTTATTGGATTCTAATACCTCACACTCCGGCAATAGGAGCTGACACACATTTCAATTTATCTGCTAATAGTAATTTTGCAACTGAGGTTTGTTCGTTTGATTTCTACTCGATTTTGTTCTTCCAAACAAAAAGCTTAGAGCCACTGGGTCAAGGGCACTGATGGTGGTTTGAGGCAAAGATTTTTTTTATCTTTGTGAAACATCCGTTATACGATAGAATTTGATTGGATTTCTACTTAGTGTGCTCTCTCGATACAAGTTTTAGATATGTCAAAGATTTCCATCTTTCTAAAATTATTTCAAGATGTTAGGTGACAGACTCAAGATAGAATTTTATTGCCTTTATTATAGTAATCTTGATTTTACTTATCCATCGCCGCTGTCCCATTCCGACCGCACCCTGTCATCGTCACTCCAGCCAAACCCCATTCTCGGAAACTACCAGTCATCGACAACACACCGTCATCACTATCTCACGACCCCCCACCCCACAAACATCTTCTCTGCAAAGAGAGAATGTACAACTTTCTCTGCTCCCACTCGCCTTGCTCGTTGGTGCCGCCACGTCATCACCACCGCCGCCAACCACTACATAAGGCAGTCTCCGGCAGTCTTTTTTTTTCCTGCAAGTATCACTAGATCTGCGACGTCGTCTGGCAGCGAACAGTGGTTTCCGGTAGGAACAATGATTTTAGGCAGTGAAAAGTGGTTTCCGGCGTGTGAATAGGTTTTATCAACCTGGAGTTGGTACCTCCAGTTTTCTGTACTCAATATTTATTCTTATCCGTGTTGTTCAATTTTGAGTGTTGCATTTTATTGAATCTGGACTTTACATTTTTGCTTGTATTCTTGTTGCCCTTTGTTTTATCATTCGGATCTGTAGTAGCCCGACTTACCTCTATATTTTTGCTAACTTGTGCTCTAATATTGCTTTCCATGTGTGTTAGCGTTAACCTTGTATTAGTATTCTTTGTGTCTTTGCTCTACTGGCTTTGGTGAATGATGGTAGACTAAGGTCATGTTCTCGGTCGGGGACAGGGGCAAATGGTAGGGGGTAAGCGGGGTAAGAAAGATGCTAGGTTGAGAATAGGGTCTTAGAATATTGGGACTTTAACGAGGAAGGCCATAGAGCTAGTTAAGATTCTTAAGAAGAGGAATATTAATATAGCATGTGTCCAGGAGACCAAATGGGTAGGACCTAAGGCTATAGATGTAGACGGGTATAAGTTATGGTTCTTTGGTACGACGAAGTATAGGAATGAGGTAGGTATTTTGGTAGACATCGAACTAAGGGATCGGGTAGTAGAGGTGAGGAGGGTCAATGACAGGATGATGAAAATTAAGTTGTTAGTTGGAGGGTTCACTATAAATATTATTAGTGCTTATGCACTACAAACGGGCCTGGACGAGGAGGATAAGAGATATTTTTAGGAGGATTTAGACGAAGTGGTAGGAGGTAGACCACCCACTGAGAAGTTATTTGTATGAGGGGATTTCAATGGACATATCGGGTCACTTCCACGAGGTTATAATGACGTGAATGGAGGATTTGGACTCGGGGTCAGGAATGGGGGAGGCGTCTCACTTTTGGAGTTCGCTAGAGCTTGTGGGATGGTGATAGCCAATTCTAGATTCCTGAAAAAGGAGGAACACTTGGTGACTTTCCGTAGTTCGGTGGCCAATACTCAGATAGACTTTTTGCTCCTTAGGAAGGTTGACAAAGGTCTTTGTAAAGATTGTAAGGTTATTACGAAGGAAGATCTTACAACCCGGCATAAGCTTTTGGTGATGGATTTGGAGATCAAGTTGAAGAAGAAGAAGAGGGTTGTGGATGACAAGTTAAGAATTAAATGGGGGAGTTTGACCATGGCTAGTGCAAAAGATATGGGGGGGAGGTTGATGGCCAAGGGGGCTTGGGGGAGTAGTGGGGATACGACCGGTATGCGGGACAGGATGGCCAGTTGCATTCGTGAGGTAGCCAGAGAAGTGTTAGGAGTCTCGCGGTGTTATCGTGGTAGACATCGAGGGGACTGGTGGTGGAATGACGAAGTTCAAGAAAAGGTGGAAGCGAAGAAAGCGACATATGTGAAATTGGTAGAAAGCAAAGATGATGTGGAGAAGTGGACGAATAGGGAACTGTATAAGATGGCGAGGAATGAGGCAAAACTAGCGGTTACGGCGGCAAAAATGACAGCTTTCGAACGCTTGTATATGGAATTAGAGGAGAAAGATGGGGATACGAGCTTGTACAGACTAGCCAAAATAAGAGAGAGGAGGGCTCGTGACTTGGATCAAGTAAGGTGCATCAAGGACGAGGAAGGCAAAGTACTGGTGGAGGAAGCGCATATTAGGCGGAGGTGACAGTCTTACTTCCACAAACTATTGAACGAAAAAGAAGATGGAGACATTGTGCTGGGAGATCTGGAGCATTCTGGTAGGCACGGGGATTTTGGGTATTGTAGAAGCATTAAGGTTGAGGAGGTTACGGGTGTTATTCGCAGGATGCGTAAGGGACGAACGACCGGGCCTGATGAGATCCCAGTTGAATTTTGGAAGAGCTAAGGCAGGGCTGGTTTGGAGTGGCTGACTGAATTGTTTAACGTCATTTTTAAGATGACAAGAATGCCCAAAGAATGGAGGTAGAGTACAATAATTCCCTTGTACAAAAATAAAGGTAATATCCAGAGTTGCAACAACTATAGGGGTATCAAGCTGCTGAGCCACTCTTTGAAAGTTTGGGAAAGAGTCGTAGAGACGAGGGTGATGAGAGGCGTGTCTATTTACGAGAACCAATTTGGATTCATGATGGGGCATTCGACTATCAAAGCCATTCATCTTATTAGGAGGTTAGTGGAGCAGTATAGAGAGAGGAAGAAAGACTTACATATGGTTTTCATCGACCTCGAGAAGGCATACGACAAAGTCCCTAGGGAGGTTTTATGGATATGTTTGGAGGTTAGACGTGTAACTGTGGCGTACACTAGGGTGATCAAGGATATGTATGATGGAGCCAAGACTAGAGTACGAACAGTAGAAGGAGATTCGGAGCACTTTCCAGTGATGATAGGACTACACTAGGGATCAACTCTTAGCCCATTCCTATTTGCCATGGTGATGGACGATTTGACGCGACAAATACAAGGGGAGGTACTATGGTGTATGTTATTCGCAGATGACATAGTCCTGATTGGTGAGACTCGCAGCGGGGTGAACGTCAAGCTGGAGGTTTGAAGACAGACTCTGGAGGCTAAATGGTTCAGGTTGAGTAGGACCAAGACAAAATATTTGGAGTACAAGTTCAGCAACAGGAGCAACCTTGAGACAGGCGTGGAGGTAAGGCTTGGTACTCAGGTCATTCCAAATAAAGGAAGCTTCAAGTACCTAAGGTCTATTATCCAAGGAAATATAGATATTGATGACGATGTCACACATCGTATTGGGGCGGGGTGGATGAAATGGAGGGTCGCATCTGGAGTCTTGTGTGACAAAAAGGTGCCACCAAAACTTAAAGGCAAGTTTTATATTGATGGTGGGTTGACCGACTATGTTGTATAGAGCGGAGTGTTGTCCAGTCAAGACTTTGCATATACAAAAGATGAAAGTTGTGGAGATCAGGATGCTGAGATGGATATGTGGGCATACAAGGAGATATATGATTAGAAATGATGATATCCGGAAGAAAGTACGAGTGGCCTCGGTGGATGATAAGATGTGAGAAGCGAGGTTGAGATGGTTCAAACATGTGCAGATGAGAGACATAGATACCCCAATGCGGAGGTTTGAGATGTTGGCTATGGACGGGTTTATGAGGGGTAGAGGTAGGCTGAAGAAGTATTGGGGAGATGTGATTAGACGGGATATGACGCAGGTGCAACTTACTGAGGACATGACCTTAGATAGGAGGTTGTGGATGACATGTATTAGGGTAGAAGAGTAGTAGGTCTTCGAGCGTAGTTCTACTTATGCTTACAAATTGATAGTTGTAGTGCTATTATTGTAGGCCCGATTAGCCTATCACACTTATAGGCACATTATTGCTTTATAATCCATTGTAGTTTGATTTTTGCTGCTATGTGTTCTTTAGTGTATTTTGTTTAGCATATTTAGTTGTGTTAGTTACTGCTCCCTTTTGTTCGAATGCACTCTATACTGCTTTAATTCCTTATTTGAGTTTGACCGTTTCTCTTGCTTTACTCTTTACTCTTGCTTTACTTGTGCTTTGTTTTGATTGCCTTACTTGTGATTATGCTTTGCCTTGAGCCGAGGGTCTCTCAGAAATAGCCGCTCTACCTACCAAGGTGGAGTTAAGGTCTGTGTACACTCTACCCTCCCCCGACCCCAAGGTGTGGGATTTCACTGGGTATGTTATTGTTGTTGTTGGAAATTTTACTAATGAGAGATTGAGTTTATCCCATCATTAATGACTTAAACACATAGACCCCGCATGTCGAAACGTCGTTTCTTCGCACATGCCTAATTTACTAAGTGAGTAGATGATGTTAGTGCCAAGTATCATCAAATTTCGTTAAGAAATGAAAGAGATATTAGTACACAAAGTAAGGCGTTTGAGACATGAAAAGATGGGGTATTTTTGGCCAAAATGACAAATCTCCCTCATTTGTGAAAGAATGAGAGTTTATGATGCATATAAACCCTAAGTTTAAGTAAGGGTTTGGGGCCCCAAGGGGTAACCCATGTGTTTAGATGGGAGAGGACCTATGTGAGCTTGGGTTCGGGGCTAAGCCCCACACGTGCTCCGCCGCCGCCCACCCGTCCGGTCCGGGCTCGGGCTTGGGTCGCGGGTCTTGGGTCTCAGGTCGTGGGCCGTTGGGTTGTTGCTTTCTTTCGAAACTTTTTTTTGGTCTTTGAAATGTTAACTATTTACATTCTGGTTCCTGAAGATTTAGGAACGTTACAATAGTTCCAAAACCAACAGACGTAACTGTAGACTGTTTAATTGCTCAAAACGTTACAAAGGTAATAAAGACATAATAGTTACAATATGTAACTGTTGGCCTTTCAATTTGTACGAACGTTGCAAACACCTGGTCAGTTGCCTCTCTTTCTGCTCCTATAAATTGAACATCGATGTTTAATTGGAAAAGATGCAACGGACACACAATCTAACACAACGACTGAAGTAGGCCAGAATATCCAGGTCTCAAATGACCTGAAGGTTAAGAACAAATTCAAGACAGAGGCTAACGTTGTAAAAGACGAGGGTAATCCTCCGGATCTTGACGACAAGATTATGGATTTCTCGGCAGTGGTGATGGAGGCAAATCTGGTGGAGAATCCAAAGCAATGGTGGATAGACATGGGTGCAACCCATCACATCTTCTCAAACAAGAGTGCATTCTCTTCTTATGCCCCAGTCATGGGCAAAAAGTTGTTCATGGGCAACGACATCACCTCTAAAGTGCAAGGGATTGGAAATGTTGTCCTCAAAATGACTTCAGGCTAAGAGATCACTCTAAAGAAAGTGATGCACGTCTCTAACATCCGTAAGAACTTGGTTTCAGGGTCACTGTTGGTCAATGCTGGTTTTAGACTTGTATTTGAGTCCAACAAGTTTGTAATAACTAAGAATGGTATATTTGTAGGAAGAGGGTTCGCGTGTGACGACCTCTTCAAAATGAATGCCATGTTTGTAATCCGTTCATCTAATGGAACGAAGCCTTCTACTTACTTGCTTGAGTCTTCTAATCTATGACATCATATATTAGGACACATTAACTACAAATTCATTCAGAAGTTAGTAAAGTTGGAATTATTATCTTCCTTCGACATAAACTCTCAACATAAATGTGAGGTGTGCGTAGAGGCAAAATTAACCAAGTCATCTTTCCATTCAGTCGAAAGAAACACCACTCCTCTAGAACTTATTCAGACGGACATATGTGATTTAAGGTTTGTACAAACTAGAGGGGGGAACAAGTACTTTGTAACTTTCATTGATTATAGTACAAGGTACTGTTACATTAACTTGTTGAAAAGTAAAGATGAAGCATTTGAAGCGTTTAAACATTAAAAACAGAAGTTGAAAATCAATTAATCCTACGGATTAAGGCAGTTCGTAGTGATAGGGGGGAGAATACGTAGCACCGTTTGAAGAATACTGTGCTTAATTCGGCATTGTTCATCAAACGACCGTTCCTTACTCGCCTCAATCTAATGGTATTGCCGAGCGCAAAAACCGCACGTTAAAGGAAATAATGAATGCCTTACTCATCAATTCCGATTTATCCCAAAGCATGTGGGGCGAAACGATTCTTACCGCTAATACAATTCTTAATAGAGTTCCGCATAAGCGTAAGGATAAAACTCCATATGAATTATGAAAAGGAAAGAAACCCACTTATAAATATTTGAAAGTGTGGGGTTGTCTGGCAAAGATCGAAGTACCTAAACTAAAGCAGGTCAAAATTGGACCTAAGACTGTAGATTGCATATTCATCGGATATGCAAATAACAGTAGTGCTTATCGCTTCTTAGTGTATAAGTCAGAGATACCTGATATCCACGAAAGTACGATCATGGAATCAAGGAATGCTGAATTCTTTGAAGAGATCTTTCCTAGAAAGGGGAAAAGTAATTTTGCGCAAACGAAGTTATGAATAAAATGCTCAAAGTCAACAAGACGCAGGAGTTTCTGATAATCTGGAACTAGACGTTCCAGATCTACAGGACTCAGAAGTCACTGACTATCCAGAACTTAATATTCCAGACTTACAGAACGTAGGGGTTCCAGAGGTTGAACCAAGACGGAGCAAGAGGGCCAAAAAGGATAAAACCATCGGTCCAGACTTTCTAACCTATATGGTTGAAAATGAACCGAGGACAATAAAAAAAGCATTGTCAATTCCAGAAGCACCGCTTTGAAAAGAAGCTATAGAAAGTAAAATAGATTCCATCATGCAAAATCATACTTGGAAAATGGTTGATCTTCCTCCAGGAAGCAAACCTTTGGGTTGTAAGTGGATACTCAAAATAAAGTACAAAGTAGATGGAACTATTGACAAGTATAAGGCCAGATTGGTAGTCAAAGGCTACAGTCAAAATGAAGGCCTCGATTACTTCGACACATACTAACTTGTGTCTAGATTAACATCGATAAAGGTATTCATAGCCATAACAGCTTTGCGTGACCTTGAGATACACCAAATGAATGTTAAGACAACTTTCCTAAATGGAGATTTGAAAGAGGAAATACACATGGAACAACCCGAGGGGTATGTGGCTCTAGGACAAGAAAATAAAGTATGTCGATTTATTAAGTCTCTGTACGGACTCAAACAAGCTCCAATACAATGTCATGAAAAGTTTGATAATACTTTATTATCAAAAGGTTGCTCTATAAATGAATGTGATAAATGTATCTATATCAAAGGGAACTCTGACTCATTTGTTATGATATGCCTTTACGTAGATGACATGCTCATCACTGCAAGTAGTCTAACCTTGGTCCTGGAAACCAAGAAGATGTTGAAACAATGCTTCGACATGAAAGATATGGGTATTGCAGATGTAATCTGAATTAAGATTTCTAAGATATCGGACGGACTAGTCTTATCTCAATCTCATTACATTGAAGATGTTTTGAGAAAATTTGATGTATTTGACAGTTCCCCTATGAAGTTACCAATGGATATGAATCATAGAATTGATAAAAATTATGGTGCACCCATATTCCAGGAGCGATATGCACAGGTCATTGGCAGTTTAATGTACATTACAAACTGTACTCGACCCGACATCGCTTATCCAGTCAATAAGTTGGCTAGGTTCACTCGTAATCATGGAAATGATCACTGGAAGGCGCTAAATCGGATACTACGATATCTGAAATATTCGTTGACCTATGGATTACATTACTCAAGGTATCCAACCGTATTGGAAGGATACAGTGATGCAAACTGTATATCGGACATAAAGAACACCAAATCCACCAGTGGGTATGTTTTTACAATTGATGGTGGAGTTGTGTCTTGGAAATCCTCTAAGCAAACATGCATCGCCCGATCCACGATGAAATCAGAGTTTTTCTCTTTGGACAAAGCAGGAGAAGAAGGAAAGTGACTTCATGACTTCTTAGAGGATATCACTTGTTGGGATAAACTTGTGCCTTCGGTGATGATTCATTGTGACGGTCAATCGTCTTTAGGAAGGGCACGAAGTAATATGTACAACGACAAGTCTAGACATATTCGTCGAAGGCATAAGACCGTTAGGCATTTGATCACTACGGGTGTCATTTCCATTGATTACGTCAAATAAAAGGATAACTTAGAGGATCCGCTAACTAAAGGCCTACCCAAAGATCAAATATTCTGTTTGTCTAGGGGAATGGGCTTAAAACTCATACAATAAGAATCTTTATGGTGGTAACCCAACCTTACTGACTGGAGATCCCAGAAATTTAGTTCAATGGGAAAACTAAGCTATAGAAGTTCAATTTAGCGCTTCACTTGAAGTAAGAGCACTTCAGATTATCATTATTTAAAGAAAGATAACTCCAAAGTTGTTCCCGCGATAGACACTAAGTGCTACCTGAATGATGGGTAAATGATAAGTTTCTGAAACTTTTAATGATTCCTAACACTTGCGAGTGGGGTAGAGCAATATACCTTATAAGAGATCACATATTTAAGTGCGAAGACAGACCACTTCAATTGTACGCACTTAAGAATCCAAATGTTGTCTATGGCTACAACGGACAAAACAATAAGAAGAAGATGAATAAGAAGAGTTATTGTGTTGATATCATTGTCTTGGTTTATACTAAACACTGACGGTTCAAGACATCACGTTCACCGCGCAATAAGTAAATTCGATGGTAATCAACTAAGAAAGGTTCACAGCCGAAAGCTACCTATCCTGATGCAATATCTTTCCACTGAAAGATTACTGAACTTTGGCACCATGTGTACACCAATTCTCTTTCAAGAGGGGATTGTTGGAAATTTTGCTAATGAGGGATTGAGTTTATCCTGTCCTTAATGACTTAAACACGTGGGCTCCGCATGTCAGAAATGGTGTTTCTTCACACATGCCTAATCTACTAAGTGAGTACATGATGTTAGTTTCAAGTATCATCAAATTTTGTTAAGAAATGAAAGAGATATTGGTACACAAAGTAAGGTGTTTGAGACATGAAAAGATTGAGTTTTTTTTGCCAAAATGACAAATCTCTCTCATTGGTGAAAGAAAGAGAGTTTATGATATATATAAACTCTAAGTTTGAGTAAGGGTTTGGGGCCCCAAGGGGTAACTCGTGTGTTTAGAAGGGAGAGGACCTAGGTGAGCTTGGGTTCGGGGCTAAGTCCTACAGCCTTGGCCAGCCAGCCCTGCCGTCCGGTCAGGGCTCAGTCATTAGAGTGAAATTGGGAACATTGATTTCTTTCGTAACTTTTTTTGTCCCTGAAATGTTAACTATTTACATTCTGGTCCCTAAAGGTTTCAGAACGCTACAATAGTTCCAAAACCAACAGACATAACTGCAGACTGTTTAATTGCTCAAAACGTTACAAAGGTAATAAAGACATAACAGTTACAAGATGTAACTGTTGACTTTTCAATTTGTACGAACGTTGCAAACACCTGGTCAGTTGCCTCCCTTTCTGCTCCTAAAATTAGTTATAAAACTTTCCAATATTTTAAATTGAAATTCAAAACAATAACTAAAGTAACTATTTATTACCTAACTTATTAACTAATAATTAATTTTTGTTAAAAAACGATCATCTTTTTAATAATATAGATATATACTTAATTATACTTGAACAATAATGATTTATATATTTACAAGATATTGATTTGATAGACTAAATATTAAGTGTTTGGGAATAACTATATATCCATCTATGAGTGGTAGATGTAGGGCCGGCAATTTAATCCTGACCCGATGGATATCCGATTCATCCGATCCGATTATATGGACGAAAATTTGACAAAACACATATTTTAATCGGGTGACGAATTCGGGTGGACATACATCCAATCCACCACCCGACCCATCCATCCACCCGTTTATAAATTAATTATTTTCGAAGTGTTATTACCTTTTAAATATAAAATTAGCCAGATTTTTTACTCTCATCACACCCCTCTTAACTTATTATAAGGCCCAAAAGATCACAGTCCAATCCTTGCACCTCCAAACCACTTAAAATCCCAAAATAACACAACACTTCTCACTTGGTCAACTTCACCCAATTATTTTTACCCTAGCCGCACAATACTGCTCCGGCTAAAAATGGCAAGTCTTCATACTTGTTTGTTTTTTGCAAATATTTTCTGAACATTTAATGTGACAAATCGCCACCACGCAAGGTAAAATCCTCGCTCATCTCTCCTTTTTTGAATGTTTTTTCTAAACCACAGAAGAGGTTTTAATGACCTTTGTTTTATTGAGGATTTGAAAAATCTTTGAGATGAATTCCAATTGGTTAAACAATTTTTAAGAAATGATTTAGAAAATGAATGGATCTTCGAGGATGTGATATGAAGACGGAAGACCTGATGGATTTTAATGTTTTAGTCTACTAAGATTGTCGCTAATTAGAAACTCAATAATTAGTATTATTAGAAGTGACATGTAATTCGTCCTTTAAACTTTAGTTACTTCAAATTATTATTAGTTTTTGGCTCCTTTCTATTTTTTTAGTTGCATGTTTGAGGCATAGACACGACTTGTAAAAACAGTATAATGATATTTATTTGTTGTACTTTGTTTTTTCATTTTACAAAGGATTTTCATCCGCGAAGCATTCGATTCACCCGATTCACCAATCGAATGTAGATTAAGAAAAAATAGGATGATGAATAAATCGAGTGGTGGATGGATGATTGACGGAGGAGATGAATTGAGCTCCACCCGATCTATTGCCAGATGGTTACAATTTCTTCATTCCTGAAATGAAGAACTTTTCCATAGTATGAATTCCTTTATTTAAACGGAAAAAAAAACAGCTAACTCCACACGCAATCTATTTATTACGCAAGCAAAGCGTACAGAAAAATGAAAGCAAATCTTTCTCTAATTATTTTAGGACGCCTGCAACACACTTCCCATTATTCAAAGCCCCGTCCCATACCTTCTCTGTACATACGTTTCTATCTCTTTTTTTGACACACACAGTTGCCTAGTGATTTTTTTACCTGCCCAAATTTCTTTGGCCATGTTACTGATCTTTGAGGTAAATTTCATTTGGGTTCATTTAAATTAATTACTATGAACTAAGCTTGTAATCCTTTTTTACTTGTTACTAGTCTTGCTTATTCTTGATTTGGGTGTTGTTGTTTCGGGTTTGTTTTTAAGTTCTATGTGATTTTTTTCTATATTGCAACTCTAACATCCCATTTAGATTTGTGTTCTTTTTCTTGTGTGTGTGTGTATGTATGTGTATAGCTGCAGACGTAGTATATGTATATATGTTTAAAAGAAATTTCAACCATGTAAGTGCACACGCTGCTAGTAGCATTATGAATTTTCTTGTTTTTTGGGGTTGTTTTTAAGTTCTCTGCAAATTATTTCTATTTTGCAACTCTAACGCCCCATTTAGATTTGTGTTTTTTTTTTGTGGGTTGATTTAGTACATTTCTCACTAATTGAGTGTTTTGGGATTTTGATCTCTGTCTTTTTATCTAGTACATCAATGCACTGATGTTAACATATATTAGATATTCAGAGGCGGAGCCAATATTTGAACTTTGGGCAGTCCGGTGCACAAAGTATCCCGAGTTAGCAGGGTCCGGGGAAGGGCCGCACTCCAAGGGGTGTGATGTAGACAGTCTACCATAATGCAAGCATTAGTGGCTGCTTCCACGCCTCGAACCCGTGACCTATAGGTCTATCGTTGCTCCAAGGCTCCCCTTGGAGTGCGGCCAAGATTTGAACTTTATGGGTTCTAAATTCTAGGATAGAGATATCAGGTGTTAGTAATGGTGTTTTGAATTTAATTTTTTTTACATAAGCTATAGGGTTCTGCCAAACCCGTATATATTCATATTTAGAGTTGGAATTTGAGATTTTAAGTTAGTGGATGCAAATAACAATAGCTGCAGACTAAGTGTATGTACATATGTTTGAAAGAAATTTCAACTATTTTTTTTTTGTATAGTTGGAGAAGATGGGGTACTTGATGGTTGGTGCAACCGCTGATAGCATTATAAATTTGCCGTTGTTGATACTCTCCTTTTGCCCTGAATTAGGTTTCAATAAGTCAATGCGGTTGATGTTAATAGGAGTTTGTTGAGTTTCCTCCACTTTTCTGAAGTTCATGTGTTGTATTTATATTTTCATTTCAATCGCAGTGTGTCTAGAGATATTATACCAATGATCATTGCCTTTTCTCTTGTTTCTATTTGCTTTTCGTATTTGCTGCTAAAAGCTTGGCTTTTTATTGTGCATACTTGCGTGAAGTCTAGTATTTTGCATATTAAGACCCTCTCTCGCAAACGAATATTAAGAAAACCTGATGCAAAAATCTTATGAAATTAGCTTTTCAAAATTGATATATCAGAGATGGATATGGTTGAAAGTGGAAAAAAATTGACAAGAAACAAAAATGTAAAAAAAAATGGCTAATGTAGTGTCAAGTAGTGTCTCTTGTATGCTCATTTATGTGAAATTGATTAAGATTGTTCCGATGCTTTACTATACTCTTGGAAAAAGTGGAGGAAAAAGCGGACAGGATGAGCTGAATGGAGAAATAGACTCACGAGGGTGACCACAAGTTAATGGATTAAGGTCTAAAGGGTTTATTTCATTCATCTGAATGATTTTTCTTACATAGTATGGACTTCATGAAAGCAGGGCCTTGTCCTAGGTAGTTAGGAATTTTTATTTAACCCGTGTTCCCCGTTGGTTTTCTGTTGCTCTTTTCCTCCTATTTGTTATTGTTTATTAAAAGCCAAGACTAGAATGGTTAAAAGCTGTTATTTGCAGTTTTATAGGGTCATGGTCCAACTTTTGTTTGTATCCACTAATATATATAAATTACTGTCTAGCTAAAATGAATCATAGATGAATGTTAAGATATGTCTTGACCTAGATGTTTGTTATTTAGCTCAGACTCTTCAAGAATGTCGACGGGTGCATGTTGGATCCTCCAAAAGTAGTGTATATTTGGAGGATCTGACCGGGTGCGAACATTTTGGAGAGTCCGAGCACATATTGTACTCATGCAGTCTCACAAGTATAAAACTAACCTCAGCTACATATCTGGATTTCATAATTTTAGGATTTGTTAGTCATAGTAGTGATGCCCCATAACTATAAAACTAACCTCAGCTGCATATATTATCTTTACAATTTTAGATTTGGTAGTCATAGCAGCAATGTAATCTTAGGATGTGACATTTTTGCAGTGACAAAGATTAGCATCTTTGCGCGTGTCCCATTCTCTTCTCCAACCCTGTTGAAAAAGGTTTCCTAATACAAAATATACTTGAAAACTCTGATGGAGGTTAAGCTATGGAACGACAAGCGCGAAAGGGAAATGTATGACAACTTAGCTGAGCTCTTTGCGATTATCAAAGCAACAGAAAAGCTAGAAAAGGCTTACGTTCGTGACCTCATTTCACCAGCCGAATACGAGACCGAGTGCCTTAAACTCATTGCTCAGTTCAAAACACTATCTTCTACATTAAAGGACGCTGTACCTAACATTGAACAATTTCACGACACTTACAAAATGGATTGCCCTTCTGCCCTAAACCGGCTTGTGACCTCTGGTGTGCCAGCTACTGTAGAACACCGAGCTGCTGCTGCAAATTCAACTGCCACGTCAGCTGCTGTTGTGGCTGAGTGTGTGCAGAATTTCATCACTGCAATGGACTTGTTGAAGTTGAACATGGTCGCCGTCGACCAGGTCCATCCACTGTTGTCAGATCTGTCGTCTTCACTCAATAAACTATCAATTCTGCCGGCGGATTTTGAGGGCAAGACGAAGATGAGAGTGGCTTTCGAGGTTGTCAAAGATAGGGGCTGCGGATGAGTTGACAGAACAGCAGGCTCGACAACTCCTCTTGATCTGGTATCCTCGTACAATTCTTTCATGGCAGCATTGCCGACTGCTGGAAGTTAGTTGACTATTTCAATAGGTGGTATGTTTTGTAAATAAGATTGTTGTTTTGTTTGATTAGTTCATAACACGTTATTCTATCTTTAGTTGAAGTGCTGGTACCATTTTAGATACTATGAACTCATTGTGGATAGCATTTCTTTCAATCTATATGCTGCTTCTGCTAAATGAGCTATATTCCTGGATTAGAGTATATTGAGCTTTAGACTTAGTTTTGTAGATTAATTGATAATTCGTCTCTTTTTATGTTTTGAGTGGTGATATTGACTTTTGCATGAGGCTTGCAAAAACGAGTTTGATCTCTGGGTCAGCTTTGTTGATAGTTTTCTTGATTTATTGTTGTTACTGTATATCCAATATGTTTATTTTCCAAATTTCTATTCCATATAATGTTACTCTCTTTGGAGCCTTCATGACTCGGGGGCGGATCTAGTAGTATAAATATGGGTTCATTTGAATACATAACTTTAAGCGGGATTTATCTGTGTAAAACCCTTTGGAATTGCTGAGTATATTGAACTATGAACCCGTTACTCATGACTCTTTGGAGCCTTCATGACTCGGGGGCGGATCTAGTAGTATAAATATGGGTTCATTTGAATACATAACTTTAAGCGGGATTTATCTGTGTAAAACCCTTTGGAATTGCTGAGTATATTGAACTATGAACCCGTTACTCAAACAAGGTGATGGATTCAGTTGTTGGAACCCGAATCATGAACCCATCAAATTAAAATCTTGAGTCCGACTCTGATTAGAGATTTCATTCATCCGAGTGATGTAGGTTTTTTTTATGGTGACTGATTGAGTTTTAATATGTAAAAAGAATTTACTGCATTCCCATTTTCTTTTCTTCAACTTTTTGTTTTCCATGGTTTAGGTTCTGAGTCACTTTCATGAGCTGAGTATTTGAAACCTTCAATAATCATGTTTGCAACTGCTTTCTTTTGACTTGAGTTTTTTTTTTTTATAAAAAAAGATGCCTTATTGCATTAAAGTAAGTTTTGTTTATTACCTTAAACAAATTATATCTTGAGATCTTTGACATGTTACCTTTGTATTGGTTCATGATTCAAATTTCTCCAAGTAAAATAATTGGTGTTTACAACACCTGACCTAGCTAGCGGTTGATGAAGTGAGTCGAGAATAAGGAGATTTCATATTAAAATCCCAGCGGAGCTAGAAAACACTGGTTGATTTCTTTCTATCTATCCAAATCTTGGTGGTCAGAGTTACTTGGTTTTTTGTGCTGGTAGAAGATAACAGGTACCCTATAAACTAGTCTAGGTGCACACAAATTAGACCGGACACCACGATTATTAAAAATAATTGGTGATTCTTGGTAGTTTCCTAAGACCTTGAGGTTGGTTTCTCAGATACTTTTTATTTCTCCAGAAGTTTAGATGTTTTGACAAAGGTTTGACTTCTGAGAAGGACTAAAACCTAGCATATCTTGATTGAAGCAAATCTGTTAGTCATCCGGGTAAAATTGTATTAATCTCTCTTGGAGAGACTTTCTCATTAATACAAATATATATAGTGTACAATGTGTAGAACCCTAATACAATAAGAATCATCTACTTATCATAATTCTATATCACTAAATATTTACATAATATATGAGATATATTCTAATTATGGTGGTGGGATTGAGTTGGGGATTCTATGGGACATGTACACGTTAATACACCCCCTCAGTCGGAGCGGGAGGAGGCCGGACGCTGAAACTGAATCTGAAGTCGAGGAATAGCTGTCTAGCAAGACCTTTCGCGAAGATATCCGCGTACTGATATGAGCAAGGCACATGCAACACCTTAACATGACCGAGTGCTACCTTTTCACGAACAAAGTGTATATACATCTCAATATGCTTGATTTGCTGATGCTGAACCGAATTATGAGATAAATAGATGACGGATATGTTATCACACCAAACCACAACCGCCTTACGCAAGGGACACTAAAGCTCCAAAAGAAGGCTTCGGGGCCAACAGATCTCAGCAACAACATTTGCAACTCCTCTATACTCTGCTTCTGCACTCGAACGGGATAATGTGGCTTGCCTCATGGCAGACCAGAAAATAAGATTATCCCCTAGAAACACACAGTAGCCGGAGGTGGAGCGTCGCGTGTCCGGACAACCTGCCTAATCAGCATCCGTATATGCTAACAACCTAGTCGGTGCTGAGGGGTATATGTGTAATCAATAATCAAGTGTGCTCTTGACATATCGAATGATACATTTAATGGCATTAAAATGAGGCTCCCTAGGGGCATGCATGAATAAGCATACCTGGTGAACAACATAAGCGATGTTAGGCCTGGTGAAAGTAAGATACTGAAGTGCACCTGCAAGACTTCTGTATAGAGTGGGATCGGACACTGGGTTACCATCAACAACACTAAGCTTTGATTTAGAGTCAACCGGCGTGAACATGATCTTGCAGTTTGCCATTTTAGCCTTGTATACTATCTCCTCTGCATACTTGCGCTGACATAAAAACATAGTATCTGCAGAGCGAGTCACTGATATCCCCAAAAAATAGCTCAACTTCCCCAAGTCAGTCATAGCAAATTCAATTTTAAGTAGAGCAATAATTTCAGTTTTCAACACATCAGAGGAGGCAGTGAGCACAATGTCATCAACATATAACAATAAATAAGCAATGCTACTACCTCGATGAAAAGTAAAGAGAGAACTATCACACTTGCTGCAGACGAACCCAATTCGCATAATGTACTGTGCAAAGCGATCATACCAAGCTCGAGGGCCTGTTTCAAACCATAGAGTGACTTACGAAGACGACATACATACTGAGGGACTGCTGGATGGACAAAACCAGGTGGCTGGTGCATATAAACAGTTTCTTTCAGATCACCATGTAGAAATGCATTCTTCACATCAAGCTGATGGATAGGTCAACGCTTACCCATAGCAATACTCAGAATTGTGCGAATGGTAGCCGGTTTCACAACCGGACTGAACGTCTCACCACAATCAATACTCTCTTGCTGATTAGTGTCATTAGCCACAAGTCGAGCCTTATACCTTTCTAAGTCACCACTCTCTGTATTTGTGATGAAAAAGCCACATGCATCGGATCACATTCACCCCCCTCCGGTCTAGGAACCAAATCCCAAGTTTGTTGGTTTGTTAAAGCATTAAACTCCTCACACATGACCGCATTCCAATTTGGGTCTAGTTTGGCTAATTTTGGGTAGGAATTGGGGATATGGTTTGTGTGGATATGTTAAATTGGACTTTAGGTTTGAAAATCCCATGTTGGGCACGAGTTTCTATTCGATGTGAGGGGGTAGGTTAGGTGTTTGTGCTGGTTATCGGGTCTGAGTACGGGTTGGATGTGTCGATGTGGTAACTGGGTATGGCTGCGGGTTGGGTAGTTTCTGGGTTCGACGGGGGGTTGTGTGAAGGTACCGATTTTGGCAGATCGAGATGTGGTGAGATGGAGAAAATGGGGTATGATGTCGGTGGGGGGGGGGGGGTTAGGACTGTTGAGTTTGGTCGGTGTTCCGATAGTGGTGGTACGATGTGGGTTTCCAATGGCTTAGAGGGTTGCGGGTTTGCCTTGGGATGGTGGCAGTGACACAATGAGAGGGACATAGACCAGTGGTGAAACTGAGACGGTGGGCCTATTGTCGGTGGTGGCAATCGGCGACAGTTACGTCGGAGAATAGAACGATGACGGGGACGCATAGATGTGGTCGGTAGTGGTGGTTGTAGGTTGCACGGTGTCGGCAGTGAGCAACAGAGGTGGATTTTTGGTGGTGGACTAACACAATTCGCGGAGGATGACGGGAGATATGTCAGACTCGTCAAGAAAAGTATAGTTCATTTTTTGGAATTTTTTAATGTCCGAGAAAGGGAATGTGGTTTCGTCAAATGTGACGTGACGAGAGACGTGAATCTGACGGGTAGAAAAGTCATAACATAGATAGCCCGTATGATTGGACGGAAACCCTATGAAGATACACGGAGTGGTTCGGGGTGTCAATTTATGAGGAGCGGTGGAGGCTAGGTTGGGATAGCATAGGCAACCGAAAATCTGAAGATTATCATAGGAGGGGATCCGTCGGTATAATATTTCGATTGGGGTCATGTTGTGAAGAGTGCTAGTAGGAAAAATATTAAGGACGTATTCTACCATTTTGAATGCATAGACCCAGAACGAGGGAGGTAGGGAGGCATGAAACATGAGGGTACGAACCATGTTATTTATTGTGCGGATGATTCATTCTACTTTGCTATTTTGAGTCGAGGTGTGGGGACATGAGAATCGAAAAGCCATGCCATTATTTCTACATAATCGGTGAAACTGCGAATTATTGAATTCACGACCATTATCACACTAAAAAGATTTTATGGCTTTCTCAAACTCTGTTTTAATAAAAGTAGGAAACTCGAGAAAATTGGCAATCACCTCTGATTTATATTTTAGTGGGTAGATCCAAATATAGTGAGAAAAATCATCTAATAAGACAAGGTAATTTATGGCCGAGTGAACTAGATATAAGAGATGTCCACAAATCAGCATGAATAATATCAAAAGGGGAAAACTTAACACTTGAAGATGATTTAAAAGGTAGACGAACATGTTTGCCTAACGAACAAGAAACACAGTGCTGAGCAAGTTTCCCATTATTACATTTAATAAAATTATTGCCTCTAAGAAAATTAAAAACTGGAGCTCCTGGGTGGCCAAACCTATTATGCTAAGTTGACGGAGAGATAGCAGCGAGAGATATGATAGAGCATGATCTGGCAACGGAGGTGGATGAGAATGGATAGAGATCCTCCGTGCTATTGCATCTCGTAAGAGGTGTCCCCGTACGAAGATCATTCACAGTAAAACCAAAAGGGTCAAAGTCAACAGAGACGGAATTATTACGAGTAAATTTGCGGATAGAAATTAGGTTCTTAATGATGTTTGGGGCCTATAGGACATTATTAAGGGAAAATGGTGGATGAGGCGGTGGTGTGTAGGCTGTACCATAACCCTGGATTGAAATGCGATGGCCATTTCCAACAATAATGTATTGAGGATACTTTAAACGACACAGTTTGGGAATATTACCTGCAGAGCGGGTGAGGTGGGAATATTACCCGAGTCCATGTACCAATTTTCATCGGGCTACTGCAAGTTCAAGCTACTAAAAGCCTGGCCCAAGTCAGTCGGGGCCAGACCAGATAAATGCTGCGGGAGTTGGGCCTGCATAAAATGGGCTTAGTACGGCTGAAACTGAGCTATCCAAGCCCCTGGAACTGGGCCAGAAACACCATGTTGCTGGAAAGGGAAGTGGGCCGAGATTGGTCCAGGGAAACTGGCCTAGTTCCCGTTCTGCATTTGACCAACTGGGTCGGTCTATGCTGCATATGAATTGGGTTGCTGCGGCTATTGATGTTGTTGATGGCCGTAACCCCCTTTCCCACGGCCTTTGCCACCTCGTCCATCGCCGCGGCCCTTGCGGTTATTTCGCGCCTGATTATTTTAGGAGTAGGGGCTGGCCGACGGTGATGTTATTTTGAGGAGACGTTTCGACTGCTAACGCATTTTGAATGTGCTCGTCCTGTTTTGCACGTCGGGTTTCCTCCAATAATAATTGCGAACAGGCTTTGTTGAAATTGGGAACGGATCAGCCTGCTGTATCATTGCGGTTAGAGTGTCGTACTCACCTTTTGGTAGGCCTGCAACTAATTGTAGGACCATCTTTGTTTCAGAAATGGGTGCGCCGACGTTGGACAATTGGTCCGCTACGAGTTTCAACTACAATAATCGGACATGTTAGAGAAATTTTCAAGGCGTGTATTATTAAACTGTTCTTCAAAATACACAACACGAGTGTGCTTATTATATTGAAAATTTTCCTCTAACCGAATTCATAACTCACGGGCCGTGGTGCCGGTTTTCAGAATAGTGATGAGCAAGTCCTGAGAGATAGTACCATAAATCCACTGTTTGACAACGGAGTCTAGACGACGCCATGTTGAGTCATCAACCTCAATGAGGCGAGGGAGTCGTCGATATGGTCAAACATGTTATAGACACATGTATGAATACAGAATAGTTCAACCCTTGGAGAATACTGATTGTTCTCTTGATCAAGTATGAAGTTCTTAATGTTAGTGACGGTAAGTGCTGGATGAACATAGGGTGATTTTGGTATGGCAGGGGTGACGACATAAGAGGATGAGGCTGCTGTGGGGTTGTGGGAGGAGTCATTATAGTGGATTATAGGTATTGAAGAAGGAGAAAAGAAGACAAGGAACGACAATGGTGGTGGTTCTTGGCCAATGAGAGGGGAAGCCGCCGGCGGTTGCAAGACCAAGGTGTGTGGCGAAAAAGAGAAGAAGAATTAGGGTTTTAAGATTTGGCTCTTGATACCATGTAAGATTGTATTAATCTCACTTGGAGAGACTTTCTCGTTAATACAAATATATATATAGTGTACAATGTGTAGAACCCTAGTACAAATATATATGTGTAGAACCCTAGTACAATAAGAATCTTCTACTTACCATAATTCTATATCACTAAATATTTACACAATATATGAGCTATATTCTAATTATGGTGGTGGGATTGAGTTGGGAATTCTATGGGACATGTACACGTTAGTAATCCGTAATCCAATATATGCTCGTCACTTCAAATATACGCTACAAATATTTAGAACATCTTTAGTTTGGAAAAATTCTTCTATTTAGGTCAGAGTCTTAACTTACCTCGGTCTAAGTATTGCTTTAAGCCTTCAAGGCCGCTTTTCCACGCTCAAAAGCGTCCAAATTACTTCACTCTTGCCAAAAAATAGTTTATGATACCAAATAAGGCTATTGAGCAGAATTCCATAATTTAATACGCGATCTCGATCGAAATCAACTCCAACCACAAAAGGTCAAACTTCTAAATAAAATACATTTCCGGGTTACGCATAACCCCACAAGTCCAAATTTATTATTAAATTTTCAATTCAAGTCCATCTTGATGTTCAAATCACCATTTTTGAGTTTCTAGATCTAAGTTAAGAATTCTCAAATTTGACTTCTTATGTTCATGTTTTAGGTATCTGGTTAGCAACACCTACTCCAAGTTTGTAGATAAAATTCTTATAAAAAATCTTCTCAAACCGAGCTTTCAATACTAAAAATAGTGGTGGAATGAAATAAATCTCGTAACCTTCAGCTTTTATATCCCTATAGATTTTAAGCGCGATAGCGCCAATAGGCTGATATCACAGTTTATATTTCCCAGGTTACTTTCCTTCACTATGATTGTGCAGCTGCGGCGCAACAACAATTAGCTTAGGTCTGCGATCGCGCAGGTGCGTGCAAAAGCAAAATCTGCAACTGTTAATCGTTCCAAAAGAAAC
Source organism: Anisodus acutangulus (assembly GCA_029783415.1). Classification (NCBI taxonomy): domain Eukaryota; kingdom Viridiplantae; phylum Streptophyta; class Magnoliopsida; order Solanales; family Solanaceae; genus Anisodus; species Anisodus acutangulus. Next base: position 159,313 of record JAJAGQ010000034.1, on the reverse strand, counting down.
CAAAACACCCCCGAGCCCCTCAAATCCCTTCCCAAACCACGCTAAAGAGTTTCACATGGTATTATTCACTAGTACAAGATCTCAAAATATAAAATGGGGCATAATGAGAGGTAAGGTTGTTCCACTTAAAAGTTTATGCTCCCCTTTACTTAAGAAATCAACAACAACAACAATATACCAGTGAAATCCCACACCGTGGAGTCTGAAGAGGGTAGAGTGTACACAAACCTTACTTAACACATTTATCTTATATTTTTATCCAAACGTTGCCTTTTATTGTGGATGATTTGGCTAAATTATCCATATTTATTCTTTGATCTCAATGTAAAACTATTCTTCCTTTCACGCATTAATCTCTCCACAATGTAAAGGTAAAGGTTAGAACAAACTGACTTTGTCTCTACTCAATGATCATGTAAAAAGTTTGGATGTCAAACCCAAAGCTGTAAGTTTTGCTCATCAATGATCAAAGGAGGCAGTTTGATTTTTTTTAAAAAAAGTAAAGGTAAAGGTGATTTTTTTTTAATTGTATCTTAATTTTCTAAAATGATAAGTACTTTGGACCAACTATTTTTAGCAATTATGACAAATAAAATGGATCGAAGGGAGTACTTCCTCCTTTCTTTTTACTTGTTCCTTAAACTAAAAATAGATTTTCTTTTTATGTGTTCATTTTAGCAAATCATGAGATATTTATTATTCTATGTCAATATTACTCTTATCATTAAGTAACCACGTAAAGTTCTAATAGTCAAATTTAGATTTTCAAAGTACAATTAATAATGATAATATAGTAAAATAAACTCATTTTATGGAGTAGTTTTTTTAAAGGGGAGTGTCAAGTGGACATGTAAAAACGAACATAGAGAGTACTTTATTCATCCAAATTACTCTAGAAAACGACACAGAAACGAAAACTTTTGCAAGGAACTTCTAGGAAAATAACCTATATATCTAGAAGTGCTCGACGAGGGCCTTAATATCGAGGTCGGATTCAAATGCCGGCATGAGCCTTTCGTCCAAGTCGACTTGTAGGCCGACACCAGTACGACAAACAGTATCGTGCAACCAAAACATATTCATATCTTTCAACCCGAAAAACATCAAGGATGGTTTTCCCCAACCAAAATCAGCATCCTGCATAGGAAACCTGCACAGACTTGAACATGTGAATTTGTCAACATCGTCGTTACCTCCCCATTCCGGTGCTTGAAAGCTTCCATTATACAAGTTAGCCACGTGTGAAACTACCTCGTCCGGTGATGAAGCTCCGGCGCACAAAGCAACAATATTCGTCACTGCATTCCTTATCAATAGCACAAGATGGTGCAACTTCATTTGTGTCTCCCCTGGTACGAATTTCACCGGAACATCAATTACCAAATTCCCGACAGATTTGCTTATTTGAGGTAAATTAATTTTAGAGCGCAAGTTCAGCGGAAAACCCATTAGAGAAGGTCTCAAGTTCCCGTTTACTTCTTCCGAAGCATGGATTAGAGCTCTCCATAACAGTACTGATATCATCTCAACTCTTGAAGGTTGAAAATTCAAAGCACCTGAATCAATGAAGTTTGCAAATTTCTCTCTGAGCTTCAATATAGCAGCCTCTTTGATAACAAACCTCTTGGAGACAAATATATCTTCTTTGCTTCCTTCTTGTGGAATAGGAGGCTTGAAGTATCTATTAGGATCGAAATAAATAGTGTCATGCAGAAGCTAACAAAGTAAATCTCGAATGATGATAAATCAAATAAAAGCGACATAAAAGAGAATACAAAATATCGAGATAAGTAACCTCACAAAATTCACTTTGAAAAGGGGTTCACACAATTGTGGCAGGATAACACTTTACAAATTCTCCTCCAAAATAAAAGGGAAAAGGACATAAATGGCCATCCGGGTGAAACTATTGACACCCGATGGCCCAAAAATCTTAAAAGACATTTTTGGGTCTTTTGAAAATAATTCAATTTTTTAGCCATTTTCAACTAATTCCAGCATGTGTATAGAAATTGTATCATTGTTATATACGTATCACTACTGTATATATAGAGAAAATGTATCATACGTATAGAAAATATATCATACGTGTATAGAGTATGTATCCCTACAGTATTTGTATAGAAAATGTTTCATTGTTATGTAATTTGTATACATTAAATCAATAATCAAGGGTTACTCACTAATTACACAGTATTATAAAAATATTATACATGTTTTGGTATATTTCTTGAAGGAAACGACCAGGGACCGGAACCTTCACTGTCTGTGCGACCGTAGCACCGGCTGAGCACCACCACTTCACCCCAGTTGCTCTAGCTGTTGATTAATTCTTGGTTATTGTTCGAAGCTCATCTTGAGAATACAAGACTCATAGTCTGATTTAATTGAAGAAAGCTTAAATTCCATTTTTGAGCTTCAAAATTTTAGATCTTGAAAAATGTTACGAGTTAGGTGATTGTTGTTTGGACGCGGATGATTAGCAAAGCATAATTTAGTAGCTACCGACTGATTTGGAACTCGTAGAGCTGAAATTCAGAGGCCACCATTGAAGGACTTTGAGAAAAGTTTGAAAATGACAAAATGAGTTTGTTGAATTTCTAATTGTTATAAGCCTATAGAAATTGGAGGAATTGGTGTTGCAAAGTTCGATTACTCCATTGCTGAAACCTTGAAGGAGCTTGGTTCGAAGTTCGAACTAGATATGAAAATCGATCGTGGTAAAAACATTTTTTTCTATGTTCTTTTTGTTGTGTGGTGACTAGATAGTGGCACTAATTTGCTCCCAAAGTCTAGTTCATGTACTTTATCTAAAATAGTGATAAAGTTGTCTTATCTTTTCCCTAAAGGGACACCGTGTCCTTTTTCCTAAATAAAAACTTTCTACCTCCTTAGGGCTAGATTATGGATGCTACCAAGCAGGGACGAATTTAGTGGGGTCTATATATGATAAGTTTTTTGTGTTTATATATATATATATATTAATTTTTTAATATTCTAAACAAATGTCAAAGGTTAACTCAAGTGGTCTAGGGTGTTTAAATTTATTTCTAACATTCTAAGTTTAATTCTCAATGACAATATTATTTTATATATTTAACTTATGTTGTTTTCTTCGAATTCCCTGAGAAAAAATCATGAATCTTTCATGAGTAACAAGTGAGAAAGAAGGAACCTCAATTTATGAGTCTAAAGCCTTTTCTTCTTAAAAAAAAAAGAACAAATATGAGAGAGGGATAATTTCCTTTAAAAAAAAAATCAACTATGGTAAATATGTTGGCCTTCCCTTACAAAAAAAAACTCAATTATGGTAAGAAAATCAAGATAAACACCTAACAATACCTTGACAAGTCTCTTGTTGGGAAAATATCACCGGCATTGAAGCTTAAGAAATTGTTGATCTTCTCGATAGGAGTCCCCAATCTACACGCATTCGCCCACTCGAAAATAGAGGACATGGTTGTGAAACCGTCCATTACAGGATGCGAGATACTAATTGCCACAGCTAGACCACCGCATTCAAACTTGGTTATTTGGACGGTGAAAATTGGTGCAGCGAACAAATTGGTCTCGTCCACATCCTTGATGTCATGCGGCCAGAGGAGGACCGTCAGATCATGGCCATTGCGTGCTACCTGTAGAGGCGGATTCAGAAGTTTAAGAGAATGAATGCACTATTATGAAGCTCTAGAATTTTAACTTGACGAGTTTAATCTTTAGATTCTTACCATTAACTTATTACACTTTTGAAATTATAGGTTCAAGATTAATTCTTTTAACAATTGTAGTGATTTTCACATATATATCTTACTCCGTGTCAAAACTAAAAAATGTCGGAATCAGTTGACTATATACTACGTCTTCCACTGCTACTAGTTTAATATAGACATCTGGTTTAATTATATCAAATTTTACTGTGATAAAAGTAGATTAGACATTTCAAGCTATCAAACGTCGGATTTTGAAAGAATAAACCAAACAAAAAAACAAGGAAAATGAGAAAGTCACCCTACGCTCAATTCTGGAAAAAGAAGGAAAAAATAACAAGACAATTATGGAATTTGAACAGCCGATTTTACTTGCGGAGGTGTACCCAATAATTATTGCACCATAGGATAATTTGAGCTTAAGTCCACACATATATATTGAAGTAATTTTGTAAATATATATCATTGCTATACATGATATGGGGAGAGGAACATAAATTCACGTGAACCCATACCTGTTCGAGGAAATTGTCCAGCTTGCAGTTGACCTTTGCTTTGGTATAGGGAACACCTTGATCAAGGCAAATAACAGAACACTCATCATCAGCGTACCTTCCGGCAGCCGGGTGAACACGGGTTAATATCTTAGAAAAGGAATGCTCGAGCCGTTCATCCATCTCAACATCCGTGATAGAGTTGTTGCAATGAGGATAAAGAAGAACTAAAGGGACTTGTTCTTTGTTAGCTATCTGGTCAAAGAATGAAATATTGTAACATTGAAGGTGAGGGGGTGTTGGTGATGATGGCTTTATGAGCTTTGTGGATAAGATCTCTACTTTTATGCTATCCATTTTTGATTGAAGAAAGGAAAGGAAGAACTGAAATAAGCTGATGGAGCTGTTTGCTTAATAGCAATGTCCATCATCTTATGTATAGGCAAAAGAACCTGCTACTATCAAGTGTCAACTGCGCTGGAATTGGTACTCAATTTTAACCACAAGAATTGTAGTGATGGGGTAAGTACTCCTGCATTTCTCGGGTTCGAGCCCTATTGAAAGTAGAGCCGCCTTTATTAAAAAGCGTTTTACCCCTTTTTCCAAATATCCCCTTTGATAACCAATTGAGCTGCCTAAACGGACCCAATGTAAGACTTTCCGGCGCGAATTAGAATTTAATCAGGCTACAATATAAATACCAAACATCTGGTGGAAAACATAAAAAAGAGAACCTGCTACTGCTTTTGTTTCCTTTTTTTTTTCTCTCTCTCTATTTTTATTTTGAGTTTCACAATTCATCCTTTAAAGAAATAATCCAAGACTTCATATATTGGTAAGTATACATACTGTATATACAATTGCATCTCAATTAAATATTGCTCACTCTGATTCAAGTTATGTCTCTTACACCCTCCATCCTAAAATAATTATATGAGGAAAGAAGTGGTATGATTAGGTCGAAGTGGTTGGTGAAGTCGTAATTTCTTTTTTTTTCTTGCTTCCGTTGTGAAGTTTGACTTTGTGCAGTAAGCGACGCGGAGTGGCTTTCGCTTTGCCCGCGGAGTATGCCTTGTTTTAGTGAACCCTGGGAGTTGTCGGTGACTTGATGATCTTTATTTCAAAGGTTTACCGAGATGAAGCTTTTAACATGTATCCTTTTATTTGTAGATTTCTCTACTTCAGGCTCTTTCAAGAGCCTCGTTTCGAGTAGGATACCGGTGATCTCTACATTGACCTATGCAATTTCGAAATCTGCTTTCAAGGAGCTCCGTTTTCTAAGGGAGTGTGGACTTAAAAAAGAAGAATCTTTGGCTTATCTAAAGTTAGTTTAATTTAATCTTTGGAGTTAAATTAATGGATAAATTCAATTCAATATTTTAAAATCAAAATTTAAATTTTTAAAATTATGTGAAAAATATTATAAGTTATAATTATTTATTTATAGTATTAACTAAGAGTGGCGATTAAGTAGGGCTCGAGTTTGGCGGGTCGGAGTGCAGCGAGTCGAGGCGGACGGGAGAAGGGTCGGGAGTGGGGTGGCGGGCTCTAGTGGGGTCGGGTCTGGCGGGACTGGAGCAAGTCCCGTCCCGAACCCGATCCCGTCGGTATCGGGTCGGGGCGGGGTCGGGTCGGGGTCGGGCTCGGGGCGGGATACGGCTGGTTTTCCTTTTCTTTTTTTTTTAAATAACATATGTATAAAAAAACTCAATAAACAAAACAAGATAGTATAATAAAAACATCCCAATGCTGTTTTTGTGCCTCTTATATTATTTAATTGACATATGATTTTTTTGTAATATAAATACAATTGTCTAAAATCTAAATTGCAACTTTGTGGTGTTGTCCAAAAGTTGCAAATTACATAATAAAATTACAATTAAAAAAATTACATTCTCAAAAAAACACATTTCTAATTGCTTGATGATTTCATGTGGTTCTTCGGTTGGAATAGGTATTTGTTGGTCAAATTGATCCACGTCGCTTCCACTACCTTCGGTTAAGATTTCGTTGTAGTTTTCATCATCTTCTTCGTTGATCTCCGATTGACCGCACATTCTCCGCTCCGCTCGTATCCAATCTCTGAATAATACTGCAATTTCCAAGCTGTCTCCCGCTAATGAGTGTCTGTGGTCTCCTATTTGATATCCGTCACGAAAAAGCGCTGCCAGACGCAGCTTGACGACACTTTAATGTTCAAAACATCTCGAGTCATCAATGAAAGTGTCGGAAAAGTCTTCTCATTCCCTCCAAAGATTTCAAAGCAAGTCTTCATGTCCATCTTCATTGATAACTTCTTGATACGGCAGAACCCTCGCAAAACAAAAAATATCCAACTCGCTAATTTGGTTAGTAGTAGAGGTACGACCGCACATTCTATTTACGAGGCTTTCAATACTAGCCTTGAAACAACATGTCTTTTGTGAGGTTGTATTGAAGATGAAGAAGATGGTATGGAAGCTGGTAAGTTACTAGCATTTTCTTGTTGATAAAATCTATATATATTTTTGCATTGGTGTTCTACGCTAGACAACACTTCTTCTTTAGTTTGTTCAATAGGTGGTGTGTGATTTAGATTTTTGGGACTTGGAGGTGGTAATACTTCTATACAATCATAAATAGTTTCAATTAGTGATTTAGTACCGTCTATTTTAATAGTAGGATTTAATACAGAACCAATAATATAAATAGAGAGAATAGGAATAAAATATTTTTTTATTTTGAGAAACATTTTTTTAATAGCTGGTTTTTCCATATATTCATTAAGTAATAAAAATATTAGAGTTATATAAAATAACATATTTGAAATAGTAGGATAATATATACCGGAAAATTCTTTTGTTGCTTGAAAAAATTTCTCTAAAAATACAATAAGTTTGAATTTTTTTTCTCTAAATAAATATAATAACTTATGGGTTAAAAATAAATATTAAGGGGTAGGGGGGTTGGGGGAGGGGGGGCCTAAAATGGCCGTTGGTCAAAGGTCATAATTTAAAATGGTCGTTGGTGCAACGGTCATTTTTGCAAAGGGGGGAAAAGGGCGGGGTCGGGGTCGAGCTCGGGACGGGTCGGATCAAGCGGGCCTGGGGCGGGCTCGGGTCTCGCGGGACGAGACATCGTCCCGTCCCGAGTTCGAGTCCCGCCCCCGTTATTTTTTTTTTTTAGCGTGGTCGGGGCGGGACCGGGACGGGGTCGGGTCGGGGTCGGGCCGTCCCGGCCCACTGGCCAGCCCTAGTATTAACAGGTTTGAAGATATTTCAATCATTTTAGCATAAAAAAGTGTTTGCTATTTATTTGCAAAATTAAGTCGGGTACTTAAAATTAACTCCGTTTAAACGCTTTGGAAAAATGAGTCTCCCCATGTGATCTCCTCCCTCTTCCTTAATTACGGCAGACACAGAGTCTTCTCCCCTTTTCCAAGAAATAATTTATAATTTGCAGCAAAGAGATTTGGTAATCAATCTTTAAAATTAAAGAAATAAAAGAACGTGCTGCGCTGTTGCCACATTTATGATTTAACAACCCATGCTATATTATTCACCACATTTAAGGCGCTGATGTTATTTCAAGTTTTTAAAAATATTTTATACCATTAACCTTTCAAACCCACGAAAGCACTTGGGCCTGATGGGGTAATTCTTTTTTCTATCAGAAATACTCAAACTTCCTGGATAACCATGTTCTAGAGTATTGTACTAGGGTCTTTCACTCATGTTCCATTGATGCTGAGATAAATATCACCTATCTATGCTTGATCTCTGAATGTGCTAATGCCAGCTCCCTATTGGCTTGTGCACCACCATCTATAAGACTATTACTAAAATTATTATCAATAGGATCAAACCCTACCTCCCAAAGATTATTGACTGTTAAACAGAGCCATATACATGTGATATACACTGAATATATAGCAGTATATATCACATATATATGGCTAGCAACGATGGAGCTTTCGGCCGACCCAAGCGACAAAGCGGTGGGCTTGGGCTTATGACAGATTCAGTGAAATTCCAAAGAGGCTTTGACCAAACAGGGAAGCAGCTCTCCTTAGTGTTTTAGTGTATATTAGGAGTATATATTAATGTAATATTGTAGTATAATGATTACCATAATTAGAGTTATACACATACCATAATTGTATAGTTAGAGTTATGGTAGAATAAGGTTTTAGGAATAGGATTCTCCTATTTTGTAACTTGTATATATATATCTATTCAATCAATGAAAATAATCAAGGGGATTATTTCTTTCATGGTATCAAGAGACTAGGTCTAAACAAAAGTTTTCTTCTCTCAAACTTTTGCCTCTTCTTTGGCCGAGAACCCCCCCCCCCCTCCCTCGGGTTTTTCTCTCCAAATATCTCGTCTTCCGCTCTCAAAAACCTCTCTTAAATTTATCCTCCTTCTTTGTTCTTTCAAATATGTCTAAGAACAATTTTCACCCTGCCCTCACGGTTTCCAATATCAAGCCTTGTCCCTATTGTCCTTGAGATGGAAAACGTTCAATATGCAACGTGGGCGGAGTTGTTTAAAATTCACGCTATCTCTTATCAAGTTCTTCACCACATAATTCCTCCCGCTAGACCCCTTCTGCGGAGGATCCCGAGGTATGGATTACACTTGATGCTACCGTTCTTCGGTGGATATACGCCACTATTTGATGGACCTTCTACGACGATTATGGAGCCCGATACCACGGCTATGGCTGCATGGAATAGATTGCGTGACATATTCCAAGACAACCAACATTCCCGTATCGTCACACTCGAGCAGGAATTCTCTCTCGTTCGAATGGACGTATTTCCGAACGTTTCTGCATATTGCAAGAAACTAAAGGAATTGGCGGATCAACTCCGTAATGTTGGAGCACCAGTGACAAATAATCGTCTAGTTTTACAGTTGGTTGCCGGGCTTTCGGAGGCCTATAATGGTATTGGAACTCTCTTTCGCCAAAGCAACCCTCTTCCCGACTTTCATCAAGCCCACTCCATGCTGACGTTGGAAGAAGCCGGTTTGGCTAAAAAGGCGGCTACCGGAGCAAGCCCAGTTGTCATGGTGGCATCCTCTCCTAGTTCTTCGGGTTTTGTTAATAATTCGGGCCAAAACCATAATAATGGTGGCGGCAAGAATAATCGCAAAAATAACAAAAACCGCGGGGGCAAACGAGGTGGTTATGGTGGCGATTCGGCGAGCAACAAGGTGCAGTGGGTCCCATTCGGTACTGTGGCCACCACCAGTGGGCCCAAAGAAGGCTGGGCGATGGTGGCACCCGCACCTCCAAAGAAGCCGCCAATGACAGATGGTCGGCTACCCAAAGAGCCCAATACCCAAAGCATTGGCGCCCATCGCCGCTGCCCAAAGAACGGCCCCCACAGCAGTAATAACCCGCCCAAAGACGGCAGGAGTCCTCGGGCCCCGCCCTCCGCAGCCCATCATGCAAAGAGCCCCACTCAGACCGATATCGAGGCCGCGATGCACACATTGGGATTAACTCAACCGGACCCAAATTGGTACATGGACACCGGGGCCACTACTCACATGACTTCCGAATCAGGTACTCTCTCATCTTATTACAATTTGAGCACCCCTCGGGGAATAATTGTTGGTAATGGCAGTTCAATTCCAATTCTAGGGTATGGTCAGAAAACGTTGTCTCCTCCCAATCCACCACTTCTCTTGAAAAATACTTTACATGCTCCTAAATTGATTAAAAATTTAGTGTCTGTCCGAAAATTCACAAATGACAATTACATTTACATTGAATTTGATCCTTTCGGTTTCTCTGTGAAGGATTTCAAGGCGGGGAGTCATCTCATGAGGTGTGATAGTAGGGGGATCTATATCCTATCATGCGGTTTGGTCCATCGAGTCGGCCTTGCCATCACTTTGCGACCATCTCTCTGCCATGTGGCATGCTCGTTTGGGTCATCCGGGATCTTCTATTTTATCAGTTTTAGATAAAAATAGCTTTATTTCTTGTAAGGGTACGAGTCGTACTCCAATTTGTCAGTCTTGTTCAGTAGGAAAAATTGTTAAGTTGCCATTTGTAGACTCCAATTCTCATACTTCTATGCCATTTGACATTATTCATAGCGACTTATGGACATCTCCTGTTCTTAGTTCAATGGGTCATCGATATTATGTTCTCTTCTTAGATGATTATTCTAGATTTTTGTGGACGTTTCCAATTGCGAATAAATCACAAGTGTTTTCCGTCTTCATAAAATTTAGAGCGTTCATTCGTACTCAATTCGAAAGAGAAATAAAAAATATTCAATGTGATAATGGGAAGGAGTATGACAATAAGGAGTTTAGAGAATTTTGTGCTACTCATGGGATAAATTTTCGGTTTTCCTGTCCTCATACATCTTCACAAAATGGGAAAGCCGAGCATAAAATTCGTTCCATAAATAATATTGTCCGAATCGCCCTAATCCATGCCTCCATACCTCCGTATTTTTGGCATCATGCTCTACAAATGGCCACTTACCTTCTTAACATAATTCCGTCTAAAGGTCGACATATTCTTCCCTCTCAAAATCTTATATAATAAAACCCGTCTTATTCTCATCTTCGGATCTTTGGGTGCTTGTGTTATCCGTTATTCCCATCCACCACAATTAACAAACTTCAGGCTCGGTCTACTCCGTGTGTGTTTTTGGGTTATCCGTCGAATCATCGTGGGTATAAGTGTTTTGATTTATCCTCCAAGAAAATCCTAATCAATCGCCATGTCATTTTTGATGAATCTCAATTCCCAGTTAAAAAGTTCATACTCCCGAACCTAAGTCGTATAATTTTGGATGACCAAATATCCCGTATATTATTCGGAATTTTTCAGACATCTCCCGTACTAAAATCCTCCAATGGCCCATCGCGCCCGCCCAACAAGACCGCCACACCCAGCTCTTCCGGCCATCGGAGCAGTTCCAAAGAATCGGGCCGGCCCACCGGCCTGAATCGGGTCCGTAAGACGAGTCCACCATTTCGATTTGGGCCAAGAAGCCCATCGCTTGTCGCCGATCCCGTCCCGAGCCCGTAAAATTTCCAAAATTCCACTAATTCTTCTTCGAGTCATAGACCGGTCACTCGTAGTCGGGCGGGTATTTTTACGCCTAAAAGACATTTTAATTTACATTCGATGTCTCTAAATCCCCTTGCCCGCAATCGCGGTCCGCATTAAATGACCCTAATTGGAAAATTGCTATGGTCGATGAATATAATGCTCTTATTGATAATAAGACATGGGAGTTGGTGCCCCGTCCATATGGTATTAATATTATCGTGTCTATGTGGATTTTTGCTCACAAGGAGAATTCGGATGGGTCCTTTGCTCGGCATAAGGCGCGACTTGTTGGTGATGGTAAGACTCGGCGAGTTGGTATTGATTGTGGTGAGACATTTAGTCCGGTGGTCAAACGGCTACCATTCGCACGATACTTAGCTTGGCCCTTTCAAAGACTTGGCCAATTCATCAGTTAGATGTCAAGAATGCTTTTCTACATGGAGATCTCAAGGAAACAGTCTATATGCATCAGCCGTTGGGTTTCAGGGATCCCAGCGCCCTCATCATTGTCTGTTTGTTGAAAAAGTCCTTATATGGGCTTAAGCAGTCTCCACGTGCCTGGTATACACGATTTGCTGATTTTGTTTCCACTATTGGGTTCACACACGCAGGTCCGACAATTCTTTGTTCATCTACCGCTTGATGGTTCGTCATTGGCCTACATTACATTATATGTGGATGATATCATCTTGATCCGCCTCCTCCGATGCTTTGCGTCAGCCTATCATGGCCATGCTCAGTTCTGAATTTGCTATGAAGGACTTAGGGCGGTTGAGTTATTTTTTGGGGTTTGCCGTCAAACGTCATTCAGGTGGCTTGGTTCTGTCTCCAGCGGAAGTATCTTCTTGAGATCATAGAGAGGCTGGGATGTCATCCTCAGAAGTCCACTTCCACGCCGATGGATGCAAACCCAAAGCTAAGTGCCACAAAGCCAGGGTGCACCATACGAGGACCCGACCCGCTATCGCAGTCTTGCAGGGGCCCTCCAGTATCTTACCTTCACCAGACCAGATATTACGTATGCAGTACAGCAGGTGTGTTTATTCATGCATGATCCCAGAGTTGAGCACATGAATGCAATCAAACGCATTATCCGGTATATTCAGGGGACACTAGACTATGGGTTGCACTTGTATCCGTCCTCTACATCCACACTTGTCTCTTACACGGATGCTGATTGGGGTGGGTGTCCCGACACCAGACGGTCGACTTCTGGCTACTGTATGTTCCTTGGCAACAACTTGGTCTCCTGGTCAGCCAAACGTCAGGCAACTTTATCACGCTCAAGTGCCGAGGCAGAATATCGAGGGGTGGCGAATGTGGTCTCCGAATCATGTTGGCTACGTAATTTGCTTTTGGAGCTTCATTGTCCCATTCAGAAGGCAACCTTGGTATACTGCGATAACATTAGTGCCATCTACCTGTCAGGTAATCCAGTTCAGCACCAACGCACTAAGCATATCGAAATGGACATTCATTTTGTCCGTGAAAAGGTTGCAAAGGGTCAAGTTCGTGTATGCCATGTCCCGTCTCGTTATCAAATTGCAGACATCTTTACAAAGGGTCTACCAGCGGTTCTCTTTGAAGATTTTAGGGACAGTCTTAGCGTTCGGAAACCGCCCGCTATGACTGCGGGGGTGTGTTAAACAGAGCCATATACATGTGATATACACTGAATATATAGCAGTATATATCACATATATATGGCTAGCAAAGCAGTGGGCTTTCAGCCAGCCCAAAGCAACAAAGCAGTGGGCTTGGGCTTGCGGCCAGATTCAGTGAAATTCCAGTAGGCTTTCGGCCAAACAGGGAAGCAGCTCTCCTTAGTGTTTTAGTGTATATTAGGAGTATATATTAATGTAATATTGTAGTATAATGATTACCATAATTAGAGTTATACACCTACCATAATTGTATAGTTAGAGTTATGGTAGAATAAGGTTTTAGGAATAGATTAGGAATAGGATTCTCCTATTTTGTAACTTGTATATATATCTATTCAATCAATGAAAATAATCAAGGGGATTATTTCTTTCATTGACCCTAAACAAGCTAGTTTTCTTGCCAATAGAAGGGTTGTTGATAATGCTATAATCATTCAAGAATACATTACCCATTTCAACAACATGAAAGGGAGGAATGCTAACATGGTCCTCAATATTTGTTAGGATAACTATGCCATCCCATAATTATCTCAAATCACATGGGGAGGTGTGAAAATATATTTATGTCCTAGAGACAATATGTATTACAACAAATGTACTTTATACACATTCATATTATTCTTAATGGAGATTAATATTTTGGCATTTGTAATTATTGAATTATTATTTGATTGTTTGTAATTATTCATTAATGTGCATCCCTTGAGCTTACGTTGTCATTAATAGAGTGAGATATTAATGATAGAGCGTAACTCTTAAAATAGCCTCGACTAATGATCATCGAGAATGGAATATCGATGATATGTGATAAGTCGACATGTGGTCTACATCACATCCTTAGAGGATGTAGTATGTCTCACCTGCTACGAGTAATGGTTACTCGTGATGGACACATGGATACTTTGGAAGTATTGGTATACCTTGCTGATATACTGTTTGTTATACTTGTCTAAAGTATGATCAGCGTGTGGGAGATAGAAGTCCTTAGACTTGAGGTCAATGCTCGCATTGTCTACAAAGTAATGTACTTTGATCCATTGGGTACATTACGATGTGGATTGATGGTGGTAGTTTAGCCAAGATTAGGATTCATTCCTCGGATGTATATTCGTGAGAACACTCGGATTCTCAGTGATATTAGGTTGACTAAGTCGTTGGCCAACGCAATAGACATATTTAGAATATGGTCTAGTTGTCAACTAATATAGATGAGATACAATGATTAAGCCATTTGGATAGACACTTGACAAATCCTAAGCTTGATCGGGTGTGTCGTGAATGAAAGGATTTTATCTTACCACATAAAGGTTAAGTTTACTGAATTCGTGTAAACGTACTTCACATATTGAGTTCGTCTTCAGACGCCGTCTAGGAGCTTCTTGTAGACCTTAATTTGATTAATATCGATATGAGAAGGCTTGTAGGGTCACACTATGTCGATTGTTCGTTTCGATCTAAGGATGTATTGAGAGAGTAATTAAAATGTTCGATTTGGAATCGAGATATTTAATTGAATAATGATTATTTTAATTAAATCAAAATCAGATTTTGGATTTAATTAAGAATGCATGAAAAAATAAAGTCGAGCACCGCGACACCCATAGTATAATGAGATGACCTCTCAACTAGCCAACTAATGGCCTTCAATAGCCATGTAATGACACTTATTGAGGGGTTACATTCAGCCAAATAATAGTTGAATTCATGTGCCAAATAATGGAGATTCAGTGCTCCAAAACCAACCCAAAAGTCAGAACTTTCCATCTTTCCGTCGCAACATTATGCCTTCGAAGCGCCGCGACTCCAGTGGATGAACACCCAATTAGTGCCGCGGCGCTCCGACGGGGCTGCGCCACGGCCCTTCGCGGCGATTTCCGACTCGTTTCATCTTACACTTCGTACACTTCTTCCTTCGTTTACCAACGTGGAATACTTTGTTATTTGGTCAATAACCGTCCATCATTCTATGTCTCAAACGTATTACTTACGTACCAATATCTCTTTAACTAATAAAATTTGTGATACTTGGCACTACATGTGCACGTGTGTGGAAACGACGTTTCCGACGTGCGGGGCCCCAATTGTTCGAGTCACAAATAATGGGATAAACTTAATTTTACATTAGTAAATTTCCAACATTAATATCCCAAGAAGTGAAATTGGCGTAGTTCAAAAGGAAAAAGAACAATACAATTAGAAGGAAACTTATTAGTAGTATTTAGTATTCCTATTAAAGAGGGTTTTAAACATCCATTAATACCTCAATTTTTTTATTCTCCATGAATATCGATTGCTCCTCAGGATGAGTTCTTTAAGCTATATTTATGTGTTCTATAGCATTTGGTTTTTTTTTTCTTTTTGTGTATATTTGTTGGATTCCTTTATTTGAATTATGTTTATGTATATTTAGGTGCTTAGAATCTGATGTGGTGTGTGCATAAGTCATAACAAATTTAATTGTTTTGCTTTATAATTTTTTTTGTAATGTATTCTTATGATTTAATGTCCAACAATAACTTTTGTTTTTTGATTTCAGAACTTCTCAGGAAACCTACGCTCGATGTGAAGGAGACTCGGGAGGAACTAGGAAGCGCGCTATCTTCAACGGTTGTTTGGAGGTATAAACAGTGTTTGTTCATCGAAAGTTGCAAATAGATTGTATGCAGATATTCTCTTTAGGTTAATTTCCTTAGCTTTATGATATCACAATCTCTCACTTATTCCATGTGAATTTTATAGTGTATGCTCTTGAAATTTTATCAAATTCTGCTCCATCAAGTAATGTTGTACCATCTCTCAAGTTTCTTGCTTTATCGACATTATTCATATTTGATTCCCGACTGCAAATTGACTTTCTTTTTTAAGCTTTTGGATTCTAAAAATCAATTGTCATTGATGCTTACTTCTTGAAATTTAAATGGTCCTATTATAATTGTTTTTACCATGAATGTTTAGAGTTTTAAAATTGTTACTGAAATTGTTTTGAAGTCTCATTTATGTGAGCTGAATTTTATGTAATTGAATCTAGTTATAAGAGAACCTAATTGAGCCTCCTCTTTAATTAAAAATTAAATTAACTATATATTATGCTGTCATATGCGTCACCTATTGGCGTTTGGTGTCAACCTGGTAGACTTATGCTTAAATATTTCTTTAAAAAAATACAGTGTTGGATAAAAGAGATCTATCTTAGATAAAAGGGGCAGCCGATGCACTAAACTCTCGCTATGCGCGGGAAGGGTCGGACCACAAGTGTTTATTATATGCAGTCTTATGTTGCATTTCTGTTAGAGGTTGTTTTCACGGCTTGAACTCATGACATCCTAGTCACATGACAATAACTTTATCATTACTCCAAGGCTCCCCAGACATATAAATAAACTCAAACATAATAGCTTAGGGAAATCCAAATTCCAAATCATCTAAGAAATACTCATTCCCGCACAGATAATCTTCATGCGCACCAATATATTTTATCAATTAAAATTGTGTAATTTTCTTCCAATCTTAGTTGTTGACTACTACTTGAAGACTAAAGAGTCTTAAAACGTGTATTAGAGATAAGTATGTCAGAAGTAATTGTATAAGAGATGGAAGGGAGCAATATAACTGATCTTGCAAAAGGAATTCATGGCTTTGAGGAGTTTGATTAAGCCGCACTTTGAAAGTTTTATTATAATTTAAACTTGGCACAACTTCTGGTCAAATGTTTACTTAAAAGCTGGTTGTAAAGGTCATCATAGGGATACGCCTGTAGTGAAAACATGATAGTAAAAGTGCAGTGATCTAAAAGCTGTGAAATATGAAAGTTTGTATTAGCATTTGCTTTTGTCTCACATTGGAAAAACACATTTATATCTCATGTAATAGATCCTATATAAAGGGTTTTACTTGCTTTTCTTTTACTTGCACTTTTAGCTCTCAAGAATAGTATTATTTTATTGTCTTGTTAATGCTTTGTAAGAATTCATGTTATGAATAAAAGACTTTCATGAATTCTATCATGGTATCAAAGCCAAGAGCACAAGTTAATATTTTTAGCTCGATCGCGGATCCAACTTCGCGGTGAGTTAGTTGGGGGTTCGCATGCAGCACGCCCCTGATATCAGTTAAATTTTTTTTTGGCTTGTTTTGGAAGCTCGTGCTCGTTTTGGCTGCTCGTGCTCGTTCTGATCTTGGCTTCCACATCTGGGTTTCGTCTTTTTGGCTTTCGCATCTGATTGGTGAGATCTGCCCTTTTTTTTTTGCTTGTTATTTGGGATTGCTGCTTGTTATTTGAGATTTTTCTGTTTAAAATTCATAATGGCTGGAGGTGATGATTCTTTGCAAACTATTGGTGTTCGGTTAGATGGAAAAAATTATTCCTATTGGAGCTATGTCATGGTAAATTTTCTGAAGGGAAAGGGGCTTTGGGATTATATGTCTGGAAAAACCAAATGCCCTAAATTTGGAGATGAAAATTTTGATGAATTATTTAGGACTTGGGAGACCAATAATTCAAAGATTATTACTTGGATTAATAACTCTGTTGAACAAAGAATTGGTGTTCAATTGGCTAAGTTCAAAACTGCTAAAGAGATTTGGGATTATTTGTCAAGATTGTTTGTGCAGAATAATTTTGCTGTTAAATATCAGTTACAATATGAAATTCGTGCACTAGTACAAAATGACTTGGGCATTCAAGATTATTTCTGTGCAATGACCACTTTGTGGGATCAGTTAGCTATGACAGAATCTATTGAATTGCAAGCATGCGATGCTTATATTAAATGCAGAGATGAAGATCGTCTTGTTCAGCTATTGATGGGTCTTCGGTCAGAATTTGAGAATTGTCGTTCAGGCTTGTTGCACCGCAAACCCTTACCATCTGTTGAAGATGTGGTAAATGAACTTATGGCTGAAGAAACATGTTTGAAGACTCTAAAAGGGGTACATAAGGCTTCTACTTTTGTACGGGCAGCCTTCTGCCTGCAGACCGGCCCTCGCACTTTCTACACACCAGTATAGAACATCTATCATAGGTAATTGTAATTATTGCAAGAAACCGGGACACTGGAAGAATCAATGTCCTGAGCTACGGAAGACGTCAGGTTCTAAGCCTCCACATTCGGGACAAGGACAGAAGCCTTCTCAACAGAAGCCATATTCTGGGGGTCAATTCCAGAACTTGTATCCACCGACTCAGGCTGCCTTTGTGCCCTCTCTTGATCACCCAGCTTCAGGAGCCTCTGTGAGTCACAGTACTGATTCTGTAGCTGACCAATTTCAGAAGTTCCTCGCCTTCCAACAGTTTCAACAGAATTCTCAGTCTTATGCTCTTTCTGTTCCTTCCGGCTCATCACCATCTATTGGTTCAGGTATCATTTCGCCTTCTTGGATCTTGGACTCTGGAGCTGGAAATCATATGTCTCCTGATTCTTCCGTCTTTGTATCTATGTCTTCTGACTCCCCTTCCACTTCTGTTGTGACTGCTGATGGCACACCTATGCCATTGACAGGCATTGGCACCATTCATACATCCACTATATCATTACCTGATGTTTATTGCATTCCAAAATTACATATAAATCTTGCTTCTGCTGGTCAAATATGTGACTCTGGATGTTTTATTGGACTCTTCCCTAATTCTTGTTATGTGCAGGATCTAAAATCCAAGAGAGTGATTGGGACAGGGTGTAGAAAGGGGAGAGGTCTATATGTTTTGGATGAGCTGCATCTTCTTGCTCTTGCAGCAACTATGCCTGTTAATCTGTCTTCTTTTCATTTAACACATTCCTCTTCGAAGTTTTATTTGTGGCACTCTAGACTTGGTCATGTATCAGGTTCTCGCCTGCGTTTTATGTGTAATACTGGTGTTCTTGGTGATTTACAATCCGATGATATTTCTGATTGTAGTGGATGTAAACTTGGAAAATTTTCTGCTTTGCCTTTTAATCTTAGTACTTCTACTTCTTCGCACCATTTGATCTAGTTCATTCAGATGTTTGGGGGCGGCACCTATCCCTACTAAGGGTGGCTCCAGATATTATGTTTCCTTTATTGATGATTATACTAAATCATTGTTGGGTTTATTTGTTGAAAAGACGCTACGATTTTGTTCATACTTATCTTTGAGTTTCAAGCCTATGTGAAAACTCAACATTCTGCCATTATTAAATATTTTCGGGCTGATTTAGGAGGTGAATATACTAGTGGGGATCTTTCTGGTATTTTCAAAGCTGATGGTACAATACATCAGTCTTCTTGTACTGATACACCATAACAAAATGGGGTAGCCGAGAGAAAACATAGGCATATTGTTGAGACAACTAGATCCATGCTTTTGTCCGCTAGTGTACCTAGTGAATTTTGGGGAGAAACTGTCCTTACTTCTGTTTATCTTATTAATAGGATCCCTACCTCTCATAATTCTGGGATTTCTCCGTATGCTAGACTATTTGGTCATACCCCACTATATTCCCATTTGAGAGTTTTTGGTTCTACATGTTTTGTTCTACGTCCACATGCAGAGCGTACTAAGTTATTTTCTCGTGTCGTCATTTGTGTTTTTCTTGGATATGGGGTTGGGCAGAAAGGTTATCGTTGTCATGATCCAGTTTCTGGAAAATTGTATGTGTCTCGTAATGTTTCCTTTATTGAGCATGTTCCTTTCTTTTCCATCCCACCTACCTCACATGGCATGACAAAATCTGACCTTATTGATATTGATCCCTTTGATGCTGATTGTCCATCTGATTCTACATCTATATCATCTGTTCCTTCTCAGTCTTCTGGCAGGTCCCATGATATTGATACTCAGCCCCCTCCTACGCCTATTTCAGAACCTCTTGTGGTTGCAGATCCAGATCCACCTCGCTATCCTAAACGCACTCTGCGATCTACTCAGGTATCCGATTTTGATTATTCTTGCTATGCTCCATCATTCGCTTCCTTTCTAGTTTCTATTAATTCTCTTTGTGAGCCTACATCCTACTCTGAGGCAGCTCGTGATCCTCTTTGGCAAGAGGCTATGAATGAGGAACTGGCTGCTTTGAACAAAATTGGTACTTGGGATTTGGTTTCTCTACCGACTGGTAAGAAAACTATTGGTTCTCGATGGGTGTACAAGATTAAGACAAAGTCTGATGGTTCTATTGAGCGATATAAAGCTCGTTTGGTTGCAAAGGGTTTTGCTCAAGAATATGGTATGGATTATGAAGAGACTTTTGCACCTGTTGCAAAGATGACATTTGTCCGGGTTCTTATTGCAGTGGCCTCTGTTCGTCATTGGCATATTTCACAAATGGATGTTTAAAATATTTTTTTAAATGGGGATCTTCAAGAAGAAGTCTACATGGTCCTTCCACCTGGTGTTTCACATAGTCCAGGACAAGTGTGCAGGCTTAAGAAAGCTCGGTATGGTCTCAAACAAGCTCCAAGAGCTTGGTTCGACAAGTTCTCCACTGTAGTATCATCTCTTGGGTTTATTTCCAGCTTTCATGATTCGACGTTATTTGTTAAATCATCCCCTGCAGGTTGTATTTTGCTTTTGTTGTATGTTGATGACATGATCATTACAGGTGATGATATTGATGGTATTGCAAACCTAAAATCTACTTTATCTCGCCGTTTTGAGATGAAAGATTTAGGTCATCTACGTTACTTTTTAGGCATTGAGGTAGCTTATTCTGAGAAGGGATATCTTCTCTCTCAGTCTAAGTACACTGCAGATATTCTTGAGCGGGCCCATCTCACATATACTCGTATAGTTGACTCTCCTCTTGAGGTTAATGTTCGATATACACCTACTGACGGGGATCCTCTTCCTGATCCCACTTTATATCGTTCAGTTGTAGGGAGTCTGGTGTACCTCACCATTACTCGCCCTGACATTGCATATGTTGTTCACATTGTCAGTCGGTTTGTTTGCTCTCCTACATCTGTACATTGGGCTGCAGTTATGCGTATTCTTCGCTATCTTCGAGGAACGATTTATCAGAGTCTCTTGTTTCCATCGACCTCATCCTTGAAGCTTCGTGCATTTTCTGATGCAGATTGGGCTGGTGACCTAACTAATCGAAAATCAACTACTGGTTATTGTGTATTTTTAGGAAATTCACTCATCTCATGGAAAAGTAAGAAACAAGATGTGGTTTCTCGCTTTTCAACTGAGGCAGAGTATCGTGCTATGGCTTCTACTACGTGTGAGATTGTATGGTTACGTCGGTTATTGGTTGATATGGGTGTCTGTCTTTCTTCACCAACACCGATGTATTGTGATAATAAGAGTTCTATTCAGATTGCGCACAACACAGTTTTTCATGAACGTACCAAGCATATTGAGATTGATTGTCATATTATTCGATATCATCTTCAGCAACGCACTCTATCCTTGCCATTTGTCTCATCTTCGATGCAACTTGCAGATTTCTTCACAAAGGCGCATACCTTAAAGCGTCACCGGTTCTTTCTTGGCAAACTCTCGATGCTTCTGTCTACACCATCGCGATTTTGAGAGGAGATATTAGCATTTGCTTTTGTCCCACATTGGAAAAACACATTTGTATCTCATGTAATAGACCCTATATAAAGGGCTTTACTTGCTTTTCTTTTACTTGAACTTTTAGCTCTCAAAAATAAAATTATTTTATTATCTTGTTATTGCTTTGTAAGAATTCATGTTATGAATAAAAGACTTTCATGAATTCTATCAGTTTGGTATCAAAATATAAATTACCAGTTGATTTACAACTAATTTAGTTTTCTTTCATATAAATAATTAACTAAATATTTACGTGCACGTACATATACTATATTAAAAGTATGAAGGGTTTCGTTTGCCTTCTTTTTTTACCCTTTAACAATAAATTTCACAATGGACAAAGTAGTAATTTGTAACATTTAGAAATGTGAAATCAACTAAGAAATTTGGTTATTAAATCATTCCTTATTGAACTATATAAATAAACTCCTATTATTTAGGAATTTAAATTCCTAATATTTAGGACCTTGAAGTCAACTAAAGGTTTGATTATTAAATATTTCCTTATTTAAAAAAAGCTCCTACTACTGAGAATTTAAATTTAAAATTAGTAAATTTTGTTTATATAAATCCTCTCCATAGAAGGCTATTATAAATATTCCACACTTTAACTTTGTTAGATTCTTTAACTAAATAAAAAACGGAAATCTTATCATATAAAATCTTCCTTATTTTCTTATATCCATTACTTGCTTTTTAATTAATAAAAGTTTCTTAATTATTTTCTTGTATAATGTCGTTATGATTGTAAAGTTTATAAAGAGATGTTAGATGAGATATAATAGTAAAGTTTGTTCCAATTGAGCATCTAAACACATGATAAAGTTTTTCTACTAAACACTTTCGGTCCAAATTTTGTCACTTTCCTTAATTATGCGTATTAACATCAATGTATTCCACCTAATATATTTGTAACTTAATATATTAAAATATATACAATTACAAATAGTGCTATATAACTAATTCAACTAAATTCATCACATTACATGTTTAAAAGATATAATGAATCAACCATTCTAACAATATAATAAATTCGTTTTCATTATTTAAACAAATATTGCATTTAATGTAACGTCAATAGCTATTTTAAAACAAATTTTTATTTTTCTTATTTTATATTAATTGACGCAATGCAAACGTGCAAAGCACGTACACTAAAACTAGTTATTATAAATGTAGAAGACTTATTTATTTGCTTTTTTTTTTTTGCTTTTTTCTTTGGTTGACATTAAATATAATAGTAGCAAATCAAATACGTATGAATCACATATTTAATACGGCATTTCAAGTCATTTAACTTACATGATACATTTGACTAGTTCTTAGACATTGACATTGTATACGATCACATACTTAGTATGATGCTTCAAGTAACACAAATCATTCAAGACTTTTAAGAGTGTTTATTGGGCATGTCATCTTGAGAAATGTATTTTTCAATCTCTAACACATATCTCCTTTCAATTTCCAATATCAGTGATTGATTCGTCGTTGTTGCTTGTTCTTCCGCAAGTTTTAGAACATAGTATATGCAATGCCTTATTAGCATCCTATTAATTTCCTTTCGTATTTAACTAAACAATAATCTCATTTTCGTCACGGTCCCTTCGAGGAATCTACATGGAGAACCTTCTTGGTGTAGGATTTTCTAAATCCCTCACTAGTCGATGAGACTCGCGTCACATCTTCATGTTGAAGGCCACGATAACACTCAAATGTATTAATGTGTTACACCCCTCTTATGGGATTACACTTGGTATGCCGTTGTTGTTGTATTAGCATGTTGCACCAAACAAATGTCGTCATCTCGGTCCACTAGTAGGTGGGGTTTGTATCGTCTATGTCCAAATTGGGATATGGGGATCATCTGAGCTATAACTAGATGAATCCGAGTTGTAATTGTCATCACCATCATCATTCGGGAACAAGGATACAAATGGGCTGGTATCGATCCTAGTCTTCCTAATAGTCTGAGCATTCACATCTCGACACCTGCCTCTCTACCTGGAGGCCTACCACC
Organism: Anisodus acutangulus; assembly: GCA_029783415.1. Classification (NCBI taxonomy): domain Eukaryota; kingdom Viridiplantae; phylum Streptophyta; class Magnoliopsida; order Solanales; family Solanaceae; genus Anisodus; species Anisodus acutangulus. The sequence goes on along the minus strand of JAJAGQ010000034.1, from coordinate 135,842 downwards.
GCCCCTTCCTCTAACCATACTCAACGCATCTTCGCCATCCTCTGTGGATGCGGGTTTGCCATGACTGTCGAGTGATGTAACACCTTTGAACCCATCAATTGTGTGGGATGGTATGGTGTGTGAGGCGAGTACTGAAGGCGAATCCACGATTTGAAATTTATGGATTGCTACAGTAATCTAAAATAAATTTACAATAATAACTAGGTTCACAATCAAATATTTATAAAATTTTAATGATTTTTTTAAAAATATATACAGAACACGAGCAAAAGTTGTTGAGTTTTCGAGAACCTGGAACCTGAGAGCTGGATCCGGCCTTGGGGGCAAGGCTGGTTATCATATTGGTTGCCGTAGCTTGTCACTTCATGTAATTAAAATGTGTATTTTTTTGTCAGTTTTCACTCTTTGTAGAACTATTTTACAGTTAAATGTGAAATAATAATATAAACTTAACATAACACATGAATAATTTAGTGATGGAATTGTTAATCATTAGAAAAACAAGATTGTAAATATTCACAAGCAACATGATCAAAAGCGCACAATTCAATTAATTGAATGCGACTAAAATCTCATAACGACTTAAATTAGAATTTACACGAAATAAAAGACCAGAAAGATAAAGCAAACCAAAAAAAAATGTTGGGAATGAGAACACCCTGTGCCTCCTCCAGGAGTGCGCGAAATGCCTCAAAGAGATGAAATGCCTGCAGATTTTGGATACACTGCAGTAGCCTGCCCTGTATGTCTCAAATAGCTCCCCACAGTCCCTATTAAAATTGGTCTATCATCAAATCTTATAGTCCTCTCTAAAGGCGAATTACCAACAGAAGCAGGGTTACTTTTGGAATTTGACGTGTCGTCTTGAGAAGATTCTACCGATCCCACTTGTGGGACCACATTGGTTATGTTGTTGTTGTCGTCTTGAGAAGATTTGACTAACCAACTTGAAAGGCTCGTATCAACCGCAATTTCATTCTCTTGGCTCTTCAATTTAAGCTCTTTTTCTACACGATTATACGAAATACTAAAGTCAAGAAGATTCATATCGACATTCTCCTTCTCTTCTTGATGCTTCTTCTTCAACTGTGAGGCCACCATTGTAATGTCATCGCCTTTCCATTGAATTGGATTCAACACTGATAATTTGCTGACGGGATCTTTAGCACTAAATTTGATGGATTGTTTAAATGGACTATTGACCTCCTCCTTGTCACACATTTCTTGCGTGGGATTTGCTTTCCTCGAGTCTATGGAGAGCGAAAATAAAGACTCATACGACGACTCTTCTTGAATCATTAATCCATTTTCAGCTGCAATTTCAACATCATCATTTTCATTATTGTTGTTGTTAGCATCTTCTTCGAGATCAATATCTTCGAATTCGTCAACACTGTTTATGCAGCAATGATATCTATAGCTTGGAGGATAAGAAATATAGCTTGATACACTTGAATTTGAAAGCTCGTTCGCTTCTTCTTCTTCTTCTTCTTTTCGATTTTGTTTCTGCAAATTGCTCGATAAATCTGAAAGCATGTTCGCTTCTTCTTTTCCATTTTCTTTCTGCGAATTGATCTCCGAGTAATTTGCAGAAACTTGATTTGCTAATAAGATCTCGTCATACATTGATACATTTAGATCAAATGTAACAACCTTCTTTTTGCTGCTGCTATTCAACTCTTCTTCCTCCTTATCCCTGTTTTCGAAGAGAATGAAGATAGGCAACATCGAATATATTCAACAAGAAAAAAAAAAGAATTTCGTTAAATCTTACTTAGATTTTCCGATAAGGTTAATGGGGTTCGCGACCTCCTCGTGCTGAGCTTCACCATTTTCAGGGGTTTCGAGCAAGTTCTTTCTGCTACTTATATCCCTGTTTTTGAGAGAATGAAAATATACAAAAATGTATCTTAATTGAAAAAGATAGTAGAAAAGAACTTACTTGGATTCTTCAATGAGGTTAATTGGTATCGCAACCTCGTGTTGAGATTCTTCTTTTGTATCATCAATGGCTACAAAAGATTCACCATTTTCGTGGGTTTCGAGCAAATCCTTTAAAAGCACACAGAAAAGAAGCCGGAGAAGTTAATCAAACTCCAAAAGCGAACAATTAACTAAGGGATCATTTGGTTATCGGCACTGTATATATTCGCCATTTGATTATTGGTCTTAATATTAGCTATATCCCATATAGAGTTTGAGAATCAGAGGCGGATGTAGCATACTAATATCAGATTTATCTTAACCTAGTATTTTTTATGCATAGCATTAATTTATATGTAACAATCTACGAAAATTACAAATATTAGATGTGATCGAATTCATAACTTTAAAGATATCATAAGTTCAATTTTAAGAACCTTAAATGTCGAACCCAAAATAACTTAAATTCTGAATCCATCTGAGAATTATAATTCCTAGATTATAATTGGGATAACTGTAACGACTCCTAAGAATACGAGAATTAAGTCGGGATAGCGTACCTGTAGAGCTTTAGGAGAAATGCTATTGATCTTGTTAGTAGTACATGGCTTCTTTATGATGATTTTCTTGTGGTTGCAATTAGTACGAAAGCAAGCTGTAAAGCACCTCATTATTTTCTTCTTTCTTTATGGTCAACCTCTTCAATGGATGAAACTATGAGAATATTAATGACGATGGTGATGGAGATGGGGATTTGTGAATAGAAGAAGAAAACATGGGAAAACACAACGGTCTAATTAGTACTATTAGTTTGAAAAAAGTAGCCGTTGGCTTTGTCAGTAGCACTGAACAATCTTATAAGCATATATAGGTGTGTGTTAACCTCTGTCTTTTTCTGATTTTGTGGTTATCCATAAGTACTATTCACTCAGTTATCATATATTGACTTTACACGCCTATTAAAAAATTAAACAATAAAATAAAAATTTATCATATTACTTCCAATTATTGTTAATTAGCTAATGAATGAAATCAATTAAAGATTACCAAAAAAATGTGCAACTAACTAATTAAGTAATGAGTTTCAACAATTCACATATTCCCCAAAAAAAGTAGTGTTGGAAAAAGGAATTGAAAATTTTGACTTATTAATTACTAAGGGTAAAAATAGGAAAAAATGATAAATTATCTTAATTTTTAAAGTGGATAAATAAAATTGAACAACTATTTTTAATATAGTGGACAACTAAAACTGGACCGAGGGAGTAAAAGCCTCTTGCCTTTATTTAGTTAAACCACTTGATTTATGTCCCCATTATATAATTTGGATCTTTGTTTCATTCATTTTTATCCGCAAATTGGACAAATATCCCATATTTACGAAGTACAGTTTTCATTTTAATTTTGTTTTAAAAAGAATTGTATATTTTTATTTAAAAATAATTTAATTTTAAATTTCTCATTTTAATCTTAAGATGATTTTTGTAATCACATAAATATTTATAACTTATTTAGATTATAAAATTCAAATTTCTTTATTTCTTTTTAAAATTTCGTAATGCAATCAAACAATGTTACATAAATCATAAATGGGAGTGTCGCGACACTTAAAACACACTAAACAAAGCTTGGACCCGGTCGAGATTACCTGTCCACGAGTCTTCTTTCTTATAGCATTTTCATAAAAGCACTTATAAAAATATCATATAGACATCTCAATAAGTGTCCTATTCTATAAGATTGCAGTGATGCAGCTGGAGCTTTGGTGCAAGTGTAACAACAAAATTCACGCTTGGAAATAATCAAGACGAGAAAGCGTAACAAATTGTTTATTTAATTTTCTAGTACAATGAATACTACAATCTCTAAAAAAAAATCAAAATTTTGAGAAAGTTGTTGATATTTCTATGGTACTTTATAAAGCAGTACGGGAAGTAATAACTATTACAAATGTTCGAAAGGATAAATAAATGGTCAATCTTCAAAACTGCCGCATGTGTGTTGTGTCTTGAATCTTGATCACCTTACAAAGCCAATGTTGAGAAGCTGCCAAGTTTGTTGTGCCTTGAATCTTGATAACCTGAAATCAAGAAACAACTAAATCTGGATGGTTACAACGTTGTGTGTTGAGTCGAGGATAGCCCTCTATCCTTAAGACAAGATTGCCCCGTATATATATGCTTTTACGTTAGCGGGCAATAGTCTCCCAAGATAAAACAACACTTTAATCTCAACACTACAAAGCCAATAGGTTGAGCCTGTCGAAGAAAACAAATATGACTCGACTTGCTGAAGATATGGAATAGGAAGGAAGAGTTTCTCTCTAATCTTCTCTTTTGTCTCTGTGTATATAGTGTGTCTCTATAGTGTATATCTTGTGTATCATTGAGGGTTTAGTCCTTTGTTTTTAGTCGAAAATTGCAATCGATTTTTGCTGAATTTCACCGACTTGGTTTGTGCTAATTGGTGGTTGTTTTTCGCCTTTGTTTTGTGCTAAAAGCAGTCGATTCTGTGTCTTTCTTCTTTGATTTGTGCTGTTTTCTGGTCGTTTTTCATCTATTTTCTGCCAGTTTTTCATCTACTTTCTGCTGCTGATTTGAGCCAAAGAAGGCTCAATATATAGCAAGGAGAAGGGGTTGTCCAACTGCCAAAACATGGATGTTAATGGCCATTAGGAGGGCATTAAAGCGACAAGTAATATTTGTTAATGGCTATTGAAGATCGCCTTGTGCCCAAGTAATGGGTACATTAATGGAGGAGTTAATCACCAAGTAATAAGCGATTAATGCCTCAAAAATAGTCCCAACGGTAGGCGAGAAAAAGTCTCCGAAGTGCAGGGATCAAGCTGTAAATATTGAAACTTCAGGGACCAAATGTACATATAAAAGAATTACGGTCCAAGCGTACATATAAAACTTGAGGATCAAATCAGACATCCGGCGAGTTCTCTGGTCCAAAAGATAATATCGTAAAGGCCCACACAAATACCACACCCACTACCACGGCCCGTGAACTGAACGTGAACCGAAACCGAAACCCAAACCCTGAACCCTGAACTCTAACTCTGAATCGACGGGACGGCAAGGCGGCGACAACAGGTGCGTGTGGGCTTAGCCTTGAACCCAAGCACATCTAGGTCTTCCCTCCTTTAAACACATGGGATACCCATTGGGGTCCCAAACCCTTTACCAATTAGAGACTTATATAGAGAGCAATTCTTCCTATTCCCACCGATGTGGTAGATTTGTCCCACACCACATTTCCATGTCTCAAACACCTTACTTCGTGGACCAATATCTCTTTCATTTCTTAACGAAATTAGACGATTCTTGGCCCTACCGTCATCTACTCACTTCGTAGATCATGCATGTGTAAAGAGACGAGGTCTCCAACGTACGGAACACTAGTGTTTAATTCATCAAAGATGGGTGGACGCATCTCCCCGCCAAAGGCTAATTTCCAACAATCCCCTCTATGAAAGAGAGATTGTGGCGCACACACACAAGGTGCCTACATTTCAGCAATCTTTCAGCGAAAAGATATTGCATCAGGAGAGGTAGCTTACGCTTTGAACCTTCCCTAGTTGAATACCATCGGACTTACTTACTGCGCGGTGAACGTGATGTCTTGAACCGTCAGTGTTTAGTGTAAGCCAAGACAACGATATCAACACAATAACTCTTCTTATTCATTTTCCTTCTTACCTTTCTGTCCGTTGTGGCCATGGACACACTTGGATTCTTAAGTGCGTTCATTTGAGGCGGCCCGTCCTCGCACTTAAATAGGTGATCTCCTACAAGGTATCTGCTATATCCCACTTCACAAGTGTTAGGAATCATTAAAAGTTTCCCAACTTTAACCTCAACCGTTTGAGGATCTTTTAAAAGGTTTGGAAGCTTAACCTTTACCCACACGTGGTAGCACTTTAATGTCTATCGCGGGAACGACTTTGGATTCATGTTTCTCACGTAAATCATCATCCGAGGTGCTCTTGCTTCCACCGAAGCGCTCATTGAACCTTTTGCCGCTTAGTTTTTCCATTGAACCAAATTCTTGGGATCTCCAATCGGTATGGTTGGGTTTCCACATAAAGGTTCGTATTGTTTGGGTTTAAGCCAATTCCCTAGGGCGAGAACACTTGATCTCCGGGTAGTCCCTTAGTTAGTAAACAAGGATGTGACACCCGTGATGATCAACTGCCATACGGTCTTATGTCTCCGACAGATCTTGAAAGATATGTTCAGACGCCGTCATCCGTGTCCTTCCTGAAGCCGACCGGCTAGCCACGATGTATAAGCGCCAAGACACGGGTATCTCCCGATAAGGGGACGTCCTCTGAGCGCCGTGAAGTTACTCAACTTCTTTCATGCTTTGTATAAAGCGATAAACTCCGATTCCATCATGAATCGGCCGATGCAAGTTGGCTTAGAGGATTTTCCAAGACCCACCATACACATTTGCTTGTGGCTTTGGTGTTCTTCAGATCTGATGTCCAGTTTCCATCACTGTGTTCTCCCAGAACCGCTGGACATCCAGAATACTATAATACGTAGATAAGCGAATAATTCAGATATCGTCATATCCGACTTAACGCCTTCTACCGATCATGTATTAAAATCATCAGTGAACCTTAGTTTAACCGATCTGTTTTGTAGGCCGATACCAGGTCGGTTGTAGTGTGTACAATACATTAAACTACAAATGACCTGAGCATATCGCTCCTTGTCTATGGGTGCACCATGATTCCAATCAGTTTTATGATTCATATCCATTGGTAGCTTCAACGAGACTGTCAACTATCGACCAGTCCGTTAGATGTCTTAGAAGTCCAATTCCTAAGATGTCATCTGTGATACCCATATCTTTCATATCGAGACTTTGTTTCAATATGACTTTTACTTCAGACTGTTGATTCTCCAACTGTTGGCTTTCTAACTCCAGAGTCAATGTTTCTGTGGTCAGATTCATTATTTCTGTTTTATCTGAAACTTTCAGAACCAAAATGTAAACATTTCAGGGACCAAAATGAAAGTTCAGGAAGAAGCCCAACGATTGACAAACCAACTACGATCCTCTTCTTCCAACTCTCGGGTTGGGAAGGCTAATTCAACATTCATGCCACGCAAGACTGCAATAGCCCTGGATGTGAAGCTACTCACATGGGAGCACATCTTACAACCCAAAGGTTCTTTTCAGGAGGAAGATAAACCATTACGCAAGTATGGTTCTATATGATAGAGTTTATTTCTCTCTTTGTAGCTTCTTTCCAAAGCGGTGCTTTTGGAGATGACATTTATTTGTTAATTGTCCATGGTTCATTCTTAACCATACAAGCTAGAAGGATTTGGAACAAGTCTGTGTCCCCTTCTTTGCTCCGTCTCGGTTCAACATCTAGAATCACGAGTTCTGCAGATCTGGAATATTAAGTTAGGATAGCCAGAACTTTCGAGTCCTGTAGATACGGAACATCTAGTTCTGGACAGTCAGGCCCTCGCGGGTTCTTGTTAACCTTGAGCAATTACTCCTTTTTCCTTTTTCAAGGAAAGCTATCTTCAAAGAATTCAGTATTCTTTCACGCCAAGAGGCCATCATCACTCTTCAAGTTATTTGCGGATCCGGTGGATATGCAATCTACGATCTTAGGTACAACTGGACTGCTTTGATGTTCCAACTTTTACCAAGTCACCCCACATAATTTGGGCGTAGGACTTTGCACTTGGCTAACACCGTTGGACTGAGGTGAGAAATGAACAGTCGTTTAATGAACGATGTTTCACATTCTCCCCCTCTATCACTACGAATTTCTCAATCCGTAGGCTTAGTTGATTTTCAACTTCTGCTTTGTAGCGCAAATTCGCTTCAACAACTTCATCTTTGCTTTTTAACAAACAAAGGATTCCATACGTTGTACCATCATCAATGAAGGTCACAACGTACTTTTCTCCCCCCTCTATTTTGTATAAACTTCAAATCACCCAAGTAGGTGTGACTAAGTTCTAGAGGAGCGGTACTTCTTTCGTTATTCCCTTGACGGAATTTGGAAAGGTGATATTGCCTCTTCGTCTACCTCACATTCATTTTGAGGGTTTATGTCGACAATAAGCAACAATCTCAACATCGTTAGCTTTTGAATGACTTTCTATTTAACGTGTCTTAATCTATGATGGCATAGATGCACGGATTACAAATATATCATTCATTTGGCTACAGACGTACTGTACAATTCTTAATTATTACAGACCTGTTGGACTAGTCTCAAACCAGCTTGACCAACAGCGTCCCTTAAACCAAGTTTGGGATATGTATCACCTCATCTTAGAGTGATCTCATTCCCTGAAGTTCTATTGAGGACAACCTCTCCAACCCCTTCGATTTTAGAGGTGGCGTTGCTTCACATGAACAACCTCTTGCCCGTGGTTAGGGCGCAACCGGATCATAAACGATCTCGATACTCTGGCCCACTCTAGTTGCTTTAGCAGACCGAGTGTCCAATTTCTTTACTGCCTTCTTTAGGCCTTCAGATCATTAAGACCTGGAAACTCTGGCCCACCTTGCTAGGTGTCCATTACTTTTCCTATGAAATGAATTCTGGCCCCACTCCAGTCGCCCGGAGGCTTTTTATGACTGAGTGTCCAATATCAGCATATCAAAGGAATTTTGGCCCACTCCAGTCGCCCGGAGGCTTTATATGACTGAGTGTCCAATATCATCCTATGAAGGATCTTCTGCCAAATAGTATGACAGGCTCAACGTCTTTAACTTTTAGACTTCTTCCGTTATGATTGGTGCCCAGATAATTCTTGGCGCTTACTTAAGAGTGGTAACAGTCTTGTGATCGATGGATCTCACTCCCTCGTATGTGCGAACATACTTTACTCACTTTTAATAATTACACTTAAAAGAAGCGGATCTTTTTAAGTTGCTTTACAATCCAATCTTTAAGCGGAAAAGAAGATGAGATTAAACTTACGATTTTTAAAGCGTAAGGAATATAAATTATTTTCATATTCCTCCTTACTTTAATCAATTTTTAATCAGACCTCCTTTAATCTTTATTCTTGTGGTAAGAAAAACTACTTATCCCAATTTTGGATTACGGCTCACTTCACTTCATCGGGGTGAGTGTCCATTTCCTTCTTACCATTATTCGGATCTTTTGTCTGGGATAGATACAGGCCTTCTGCTGCAAGATAGAAGTACATCTTCAGTCTTCTCCTCTTGTCCCAGTTGACATCCTCAAGCTCTCGTGAGCACTTGTTCCAACCAGTCTTGGTAGCGGTGACACCATGAACACGTTCATCATCATCACTCTCTTCTACCAGAAAACCATTGCCATATCCAGATTTGGTCACACAACTTTTGACCGACATCTTTCGAACACTAATAGTATTACAATACAATCTTGTCTTAAATTATTGGTATTTCTACGGTACTTTATAAAGCAGTACGGGAAGTAATAACTATTACAAATGTTCGAAAGGATAAATAAATGGTCAATCTTCAAAACTGCCGCATGTGTGTTGTGTCTTGAATCTTGATCACCTTACAAAGCCAATGTTGAGAACTGCCGCAAGTTTGTTGTGCCTTGAATCTTGATAACCTGAAATCAAGAAACAACTAAATCTGGATGGTTACAACGTTGTGTGTTGAGTCGAGGATAGCCCTCTATCCTTAAGACAAGATTGCCCCGTATATATATGCTTTTATGTTAGCGAGCTATAGTCTCTCAAGATAAAACAACACTTTAATCTCAACACTACAAAGCCAATAGGTTGAGCCTGTCGAAGAAAACAAATATGACTCGACTTGCTGAAGATATGGAATAGGAAGGAAGAGTTTCTCTCTAATCTTCTCTTTTGTCTCTGTGTATATAGTGTGTCTCTGTAGTGTATATCTTGTGTATACGTGAGGGTTTGGTCACTGTTTTTCAGTCGAAAATTGCACTGATTTTTGCTGAATTTCACTGACTGGTTTGTGCTAATTGGTGGCTGTTTTTCGCCTTTGTTTTGTCTTTGAAAAGCAGATCGATTTTCTGTGTCTTTTTCTTGCTGATTTGTGCCTGTTTTCTGGTCGTTTTTCATCTATTTTCTGCCAGTTTTTCATCTACTTTCTGCTGATTTGATTTGAGCCAAAGAAGGCTCAATATATAGCAAGGAGAAGGGGCTGTCCAACTGCCAAAACATGGCTGTTAATTGCCATTAGGAGGGCATTAAAACAGCCAAGTAATGGTTGTTAATGGCCATTGAAAGGCTGCCCAATCGCCCAAGTAATGGGTACATTAATGGAGGAGTTAATCAGCCAAGTAATGGCTGATTAATGCCTCAAAAACAGTCCCAACGGTAGGCAGAAAAAGTCTGCAGAAATTCTGGGGATCAAACTGTAAATATAAAAGAATTCTTATCCAAACTGTACATATGAAACTTCAGGGATCAAAAAGATAATATCAGAAAGGCCCACAGCCCACAGCCCGTGAACCCGAACCCGAACTCGAACCCGAACCCGAACCCGAAACTGGACGGGCGGGCGGCGGCGGCGGCGCGCGTGTGGGCTTAGCCTTGAACCCAAGCACATCTAGGTCTTCCCTCCTTTAAACACATGGGATACCCCTTGGGGTCCCAAATCCTTTACTAATTAGAGACTTATATAGAGAGCAATTCTTCCTATTCCCACCGATGTGGTAGATTTGTCCCACACCACATTTTCATGTCTCAAACACCTTACTTCGTGGACCAATATCTCTTTCATTTCTTAACGAAATTAGACGATTCTTGGCCCTACGGTCATCTACTCACTTCGTAGATCATGCATGTGTAAAGAGACGAGGTCTCCAACATACGGAACACTAGTGTTTAATTCATCAAAGATGGGTGGACGCATCTCCCCGCCAAAGGCTAATTTCCAACAAAAGTATCATCTGATTCTCTCCTTAAATGTTGTTTTAATTGATTCGTATTTAAATTGAAGGACTTGTTCATTGCACCTTGATCTTGAATCTGGTTTGAGTCCGTTGGTTATTTTGATTTATCTATCACGAAAACTTTGATGATCATCACGAAAACTTTGATGATCATCACGAACAATAATCATGCTACCAGAAGTAGACCCAGGATTTTAACGCGATGAAGGCACTAAAGAAATTTGAGCTAGCTGCTCCAGTGCCCCCCTAAAGGCTATTAGTGTTCAGGGTGCCAAGTTACTTATATAATCATTTACAAAATACTACATGTACCAAATTCCTGCTGAAGTTTACCGGGTAGTGACCGCTTAATGTTGAGAATAGGTCTGCCTCTACATACACTCCTCGACTAATTCGAGGAGATACTTATTACCTTTCACCAATATAGGTACCAGGTAACTTTTTTCACCAAAACTTGGATAGATGAAAAGAAATCATTTAGTGATTTTACCTCTGCAGAAAATTGAACCCGAGACCTCTTAGATCTCAATATACTTCATTAAATCACATCGTTGGGTGCAACATGAGCGTCAGTTTTACGGGTGGAAATGCTTTAGATGTAGAGAGTCTAAAAGACGGTGATCAAACTATCTTAGACGACCTCATCTCATTTTATTGTATATCACTGCACTTTGCCACATCATTTACAACATTGCCTTTTTTTTTATAAGCCAAATGTTGTCCAGTCTTTGTAATGCAACACATAATTCTTAACATTCACATTTCCATCTTGGCATAGCTCAAAAAGATTTTTATGTCATGGCCATAAGCATTGGATGTGTTAAGTCATTTTGTGCTTAAAACGCTTTCAGCATTCTGAAGCTGGAACAGTTTGAAACTTGACAGAGAATCTTATAAGACCATAAAAAGTTTGAAACCACTTCCAACATCTATACCCGGCCTCGAATTGCATGCTCAAATTATTAATATAAGTTGGCAAGTTGAAGGCTCACTGAGTGCTTCTAGGTTAAAGGGAAGCACTAGACTCACTCCACGAGAACTCGCTTTTCGGAAACAGAAAATGTTACAAAATTTATATTAATCATATTTCGACTTGTGATCAATCCGTAGATACCGATAAAAAATAGATAAACACTCAAAACAAATACATGTTCGAGAATCATTAAACAACTCCTTATCAATCTCGACTCCTTTCAATATGAACAACAATTCAACCAATTTAATTGACTAGTTTATAATAGGGCTGGCCAGTGGGCCGGGACAGCCCGACCCCGACCCGACCCGACCCGACCCGAGCCCGCCCCGGTCCCGCCCCGACCCGGCCAAAAAAAAAAAAATTACGGGGGCGGGACTCGAACTCGGGACGGGATGATGTCTCGTCCCGCGAGACCCGAGCCCGCCCCAGGCCCGCGAGACCCGACCCCGCCCCGACCCCGCCCCTTTGCAAAAATGGCCGTTGCACCAACGGCCATAATCTAAAATGGCCGTTGGCCAACGCCAATTTTAGCCCCCCCCCCCCTCCCCCAACCCCCTACGCCTTAATATTTATTTTTAACCCATAAGTTATTATATTTACACTTTAACCCAATTTTTCAACTATAAATAACTCATTTTCTCTTCATTTTTCTCACAAATCTTCCTACAATCTCTCTAATTTCTCAATATATCTCTCTACAAGTCTACATTGTTTGCTAAATATTCAATTTTATTTATTCATTTGGGAATTGGTAGTGAAGTTGGCAACTAGCTTGAGGATCTTCCATCGAGCAAAGTTTCAATTTTCAACATCTCGATTACGTCGGCGTTACGTCGTTTGTTTATACATTCGTTCCTTCATTAAATTATTATTGTATGTTTATTTAATTTAGATCACTTAATTTTATTGTCTTTAATTATTTATTTATTTATTTATTATCATAATTAAAATGGAAGGATTAAAAGGTATGTTTAAGGGTAAGGGTAAGCGTGCTTCTTCTAGTAGGGCAACCAGGGCAAGGATACTTCTTCTAGTCATCTTATTCCTACAGGGATGATTTTGTTGATACTCAACATTTTCCTACAATACCATTAGATTTAGACCAGGAGCTATTTTACGGAACTCAAGAAGACTTTAATTTAGGCGATGATCTAGATGATATACCCACTAATGTTGATGACAACACACCCACTAGTGCACCTTCAACTGAAATACCTTCTATTCCCCTAGTATGAGGCGAGGTCGAAAAGCGACCATTAAAATCGGATGCATGGACATTTTTTGATAGGGACGTAGAGAATCAAGTAGCCATATGTAAAATTTGTAAAAATGTTTTAAAATTTAAAAGCTGGAAAAGGTCACGGTGGGGACGGGGGTTTAATTAGACACGTAGTAAGTGCTCATCCAGCTAGGTATGCCCAATACCAGGCTTCAAAACCGGTGCATAAGCGCCCGCTCCATCGGGACAAGGTTCACATCACGTCTTGTCGGACCAAGTCTGAGGTCAAATTAACCCTATGACGGGGAATTGTAGGCTCTAAATACAATAAACATAGAGATAGGGAAGCAATATCAAAATTAGTTGTTGTGGAGGGTTTTCCTTTTTCATTTCCTTCATCTCCCGATTTTATTCATTACATTAGAGATATATATAATCATGCTTTTAACGGTTTTCCTAGATCAACTGTTAAGAGAGATGTATTTAAATTCGCGCATGAATATCAACAATATTTACGTTTTTCATTATATCATTTTAATGACAAAGTATCTATCACGTCTGATATAGGTCGTAGTACTAACGACCATGATTATTTAACTGTAATTTGTCATTGGATAGATTATAAATGGTCTATGCAAAACATATTTTAGCGTATAGATATATAGATGATAGGCACACTGGTACTTTTATTGCAGAAAATATTTATCAAGTGTGCGATTATTATGGAATAACCGATAAAATTATGACTATTACATTAGATAACGCTTCTAATAACAATTACGCAATTACAATTTTAAAAAATAGTTTAACTCCGTCTTTTTCAGACCATTTTCATATAAAATGTGCGTGTCATATATATAACTTAATTGTAAAGGATGGTCTATCACTTTTTGAAGACATTCTTAGTAAAATACAATTTGCTATAAACTTTATTTTTAAAAGTAATAAAGTACAACGTAGAAAAGAATATAAAAAAATTTGTCATGATTGTGGACTACCTTTTAGAAAAATTCCACAAGAAGTATCCACTATGTGGAATTTTTATACGAGCAACTACTTGTTGCTTATGACTATAAATTACCTATAACTTTATTTTTTTTAACTCTCATAATAAAAAGTCAGCTGATATGATTTTAGATAGTGATTGGGAAAAAATTTCCTAACTTATTGTATTTTTAGAGAAATTTTTTCAAGCAACAAAAGAATTTTCCGGTATATATTATCCTACTATTTCAACTATGTTGTTTTATATAACTCTAATATTTTTATTACTTAGTGAATATATGGAAAACCAAACTTATAAGGCCTATTAAAAATGTTTCTCAAAATAAAAATATTTTATTCATATTCCCTCTATTTATATTATTGGTTCTGTATTAAATCCTACTATTAAAATAGACGGTACTAAATCACTAATTGAAACTATTTACGATTGTATAGAAGTACTACCACCTCCAAGTCCCAAAAATCTAAATCACCCACCACCTATTGAACAAACTAAAGAAGAAGTATTGTCTAGCGTAGAACACCAATGCAAAAATATATATAGATTTTATCAACAAGAAAATGCTAGTAACTTACCAGCTTCCATACCATCTTCTTCATCTTCAATACAACCTCACAAAAGACATGTTGTTTCTGCGGCTAGTATTGAAAGCCTCAGAAATAGAATGTGCGGTCGTACCTCTACTACTAACCAAATTAACGAGTTTGATATTTTTGTTTTACAGGGTTTTGTACCGTATCAAGAAGTTATCAATGAAGATGGACATGAAGACTTCTTTGAAATCGGAGGGAATGAGAAGATCTTTCCGACACTTTCATTGATGGCTCGAGATGTTTTGAACATTCAAGCGTCGTCAACTGCGTCTGAAAGCGCTTTTTCTGCAGGCAGATATCAAATAGGAGACCAAAGACACTCATTAGCCGGAGACAGCTTGGAAATTGCAGTATTATTCAGAGATTGGATCTGGCGGAGAGCGGAGAAGGTGCGATCAATAGGAGATCAACGAAGAAGATGATGAAAACTACAACGAAATCTTAACAGAAGGTAGTGGAGCGGCGTGGATCAATTTGACCAACAAATACCAATTACAACCGAAGAACCACATGAAATCATCAAGCAATTAGAATGATTTTTTTGAGAATGTAATTTTTAATTGTAATTTTATTATGTAATTTGTAACTTTTGGACAACACCACAAAGTTGCAATTTAGATTTTAGACAATTGTATTTGTATTACAAAAAAATCATATGTCTATTAAATAATATAAGAGGCACAAAAACAGCCTTAGGATGTTTTTATTACACTATCTTATTTTGTTTATTGAGTTTTTTTTATACATATGTTATTTAAAAAAAAAATGAAAACCCGCCGTATCCCGCCCCGAGCCCGACCCCGACCCGAACCCGCCCAGGCCGAAAGCTCGACGGGATCGGGATCGACAGGACTTGCTCGATCCCGCTGGACCCGAGCCCGCCCCTTCTCCCGTCCCGCCCCGACCCCGACCCCGCCAGACCCGGCCCGCCAAACCCGAGCCCGGCCCACTGGCCACTCCTAGTTTATAACAAGTATGATTTTCCCCCTTACTAGATCTGAACTTTTGGATAACAAAAATGAGACCCGACGAATTGTATAGACAGACACGTATAGTTGAACAGTCATCATAGGACAAATCTATGGAAAATTAAAACAAAAGTACTCAAAAGCCACTTTGGGACATCCTTTTAACCAAAAAAGGGCATTGAAAAATTACACTGCCCTCATTATGCAAAACAACTAAAAGACCAACACGGTGACGAACCCTCGTTCACGCATGTCAGGGAAAAGGCCTCACCCAAAGGGGTCTGAGGTAGCCTACCCTGACACATGCAGTTGTGGTTGATTCACCGTTCGAACTCGTGACCTATAGGTCACACAAAGACAAGTTTACCGTTATTCCAAGGTTCCCCTTCATAGATGTAAAACAACTAATTCCATGAAATAGAGGGAACATCAGTTGCATCTGTTACTCAGATAGCAAAAGATATCTCCCAAAGATACTTTGGTGGACAGAGTTATCCGATAACTATGGTAGAAGGTAGAAGGTATCCCGTGTAATTAATCGAGGCAAGCGCAAACTGGCCCGAACACTACAGATATATAAAAAAATCTCTAGAAGAAAATCCCAGAGAAGATGTTCGGTTGCTCAAAACCCCATGAAGTCCATCCTAACTGAAACATTAGTAGGCGTTTGGCCATAGAAACCAAAAAAAAATTCACTTTTTTGGGAATTTTTGGAGCTGGAGTTGTGTTTGGCAAAAGTTTTTGCAAATAACATTTTGTTGTTGAAATGTACTTTTTCAACACGGTTTTGGTTGTGAAAAGCGAGGCTTTGGTTGTTTTGGCCAAACACTGACTTTTGAAAAAAGTGGGGAAAAAATCCGGAAAAAAGTGAATAATTCTTGTGGCCAAATGGGTTAATAATGATATATTAATTGTCACAGCTCTTTTGGTTCAATTTTCCATCTCACCTTAGATATGTCTGTCTACTCGCTCCAATTTTCTGGTTATCCCTATAAAATGTATGATCAGAGAAGCATAGACTAACAATTTCTCAAAGCAATAACAGCAATGTAAGTAAAGGCGTTGCTCTGAGCCTTTGACTCCCTTAAGGTGACTGTAGGAATAAACTTAAAAGTGCAAAATACAAATCCATTCTTCTCTATCCCTTCAATTATGTATTGGCAACAGTAACACAATGGTTAGGAAAGCTCATGAAATGCTTAACTGACTCAAATGATCCATGATTTCAGCATGATTCCTATCCACACATCAAATTCTTCTCTTTCAAACTGTCGATTCACGTGCTAGTTACTAACAAAAACTTCCCTGGAAATTATTTACTAGCTCGCCGTATCCAAAAAAAGATATTACTATCTCTAAATTTTGTTCTTTATAGTTGATAATATAAATTCTAAGCTTCACAGCATGTAAAAAAGCAGAATCATAATAATATTATACAACTTTTGCTAAATTCTTTTAATCACTAGGTTATCTTTCAAGTGCTCATCTTGTCCTTTCTAAAGAAGCTTGATCCCAGTTCACTTTCTAAATTCCTTAAAGTCTTGTGGTTGTGTTTCGAAATGGAATTTTTCTTACATTTCAATACCGTCAAGCTGCAGTTTGATTCGAGATTCCTGTTCACCTTGTGTTCTTCCAAGTGTCAATTTCAGTTTTCATGAAAGCATCATGAAATATTATGAATCTATCCTAGCAACTAAGCCAACACATCTACCTCTATCATCCGAAATCATTAACGATTTCCTTTATCAGCTTAGAAAACACTCAAAAAAGTGGTACTATTACATGATATAATGATCCTGCCATTACAGTCCAAAATCTATCCTAACCAATTCTATTGCCTCCCTCTTTCCCTCCCTTTCTCTGTGTGTGTGCGCGCCAAATCTTTTTTCTTTTCCAGCTATTACCTTCCTTTCCTCGTCATTATACCTCCTTTTCCCTTATCATTTAGCTGGGATATTATAATTAATTTTGCAGCTTACATACAACTCAGATACTGTATTAGACATGAGTACCTTCCCGCAGTTCAGAGATGTATTTCACCAGATAGCCACCACTATTATATAACTGGATTAATTTTGGGCTAGGTAAAGGACTGTAGAGACACTTGGGTAGGTTTTATAGCTACTCTTCCACTGTTTCTAAAGCTTCGTATTGTCATGAATCATACGTCCACGGTCCAAGTCCAACTATATCATCAACAGAATGATGGTGAACCTCTTAAGCAACATAAACTAAATGCCAATTTAAGACTATATGGATGAGAAGAGAGATGTAACTGCCATGTTGGACGCCTCTACGGTTGACACAATAACTATCCTCATCTTGTCATGTTCTGGCCACGAAATCTCATTGAAGACTTAAGGGGCAGCCCGGTGCACTAAGTTCCCGCTATGCGCGGGGTCCGAGGAAGGGCTGGACCACAAGGGTCTATTGTATGCAGCCTTACCTCAAATTTCTGCAAGAGATTGTTTCCACAGCTTGAACCCATGACCTCCTGGTCATTGAAGACTTAAAATTATGTTAAATAGTAGTTAGACTAGCATTACAACTAACAATACAAGTCTTAATTATTTCTGTACTGAACTAGCTGATTTTCATCTTTTCTTATAACCAACAAAGCGTTCAAAACTAGATCAGTATAGGCTCCCTCCTCTACCCTTCTCCACTTAAATACAAGACAGTCTACAGCAGGATTCGAGCTCCTGATGTGCGCCTAGCCGCCTATCACACTTCCCGAACTATTACTGCCTTTTTCTATAACTATATGAAAGATTACCAGGGGGTGTAATTTGACACCTCTATGGTTGCACAATAACTATCAACATCATGCCATCTTTTTGGCCATGAAAGCTCATTGAAGACACTAGATTGACACAATAACTATCCTTATCGTCCCATGCTTTTAGCCACTATAGCACAGAGAAGACACTAAAATGATTCTAGCAAGTGGTAATTACCAGCATTTCAACTTATTCACATACAAGTTCTAATTATTTCTCTACTCAACCGCCTAATTTATCATCACTTTTAAATAATAGAGAAACCGCTGTTTCTAGCTACGAAACTCAGTGATAACGGACCGCCCATCTACCCTTCTCAACTTAAATACCAGACTAGGTTTCAAACTCATGAAATGTGCCTACCACACATCCGGAAATGTACCACCCATGACATGGCATAGCATGAGAGTAAGCAAGGAATTCAAAACACAATACACGCCAAAGTAGTAAACCAAATGGATAGATTGATTACAGAATTCGTGCAAATTGTACATAATCCATTGTCAAAGCTTCAGTTATAACATAAACGCTTCCATATAAATAAAAAATTCCATCCCTCTCAAAAGAAGCTAAAACTTTTCCATCAACTACTTAGGTTCGAAATTAAGCTATAGCTGACATATAGTATAACTGATACAAATCTCTTACCTAATTGACAGCAGCCAAATCATTACTATCAGTTCCAACTCGAAGGCCAGTAAGCATGAATACCATAGCCAGTCTTCCAATTATCCAATTGAATCACTTTCTTCACGGACAAGAACGAAACGAACAGAGCAAAAAGCATCACCACCCTCTGCACAGTTCTACTCTTTAAACGAACGAGAAAATGAGTCATAAAAGCCAACAACAATCCAAGAATCGTGTACAAAAACCCGACGGCGAACCCTTCAGCTCCCAATTGCATCCCAGATCCTTGGTAAAATAAAACCAACTTCGATGGATCCTCTCTATCCATCATAAACATAGGCATTTTCCTAATTATATTATGCATTGCACCCGAAACACTGAAAAAGTAAACGAAAATCGAACCCACCATCCATACGTGCTTATCGTGCAAAAGGGTACCTCCAGAAACAATCTTTTTCACCAAAAATGGACTCAAAATCAACCCTGCAAGTAGAGGTGGCAAAACTAGTTCATAAAATCATTATTGTCAAAATATTTTCAAAAGACAAAATACAAGCAAAATGGTTAAGTGGTGCAGGACAGGATGGTGAGGTTATTTGTTCCCTTGAGATGATGTGAGTTCGAAACTCACTTGCATTATTCTTTTTCCCCAGACCCCGCGTTGTGGAATTTCACTGAGTATGTTGTTGTTGTTTGTTGTAGTATTTTTTTTTATTTGATATGTTATATATAGTCATAATTATGAAAAACAAATATTTTATTAGGTATTAAAGAATTATAAAAGAACAAATAAAGCAATTAGAGATATTTTTTGATCCGCTTTTTAGACCATTTCAGTCCAAGTAACTTTTGTGCTAGTCAATAACCGGCCCATTTTTTATTACAGAAATTGACATAAATAGCGGTCAACCAAAGTAATAGCCCGCAAATGTATATTTTATGTATATTAATGTATAATATACATAGCCGAGGGTCTATCGGAAACAGTCTCTCTACCTCCCAAGGTAGAGTTAAGGTCTGCGTACAGTCTACCCTCTCTAGACACCACTTATGGTATTACACTGGGTATGTTGTTGTTGTAATGTATAATATACATAAAATATCCAATTTTGATATATATTTGGCTAGCAAATGTAATTACTTTTGGCCGCCAGGCTAATATCTGTAACTTGCTCCACCCGTGGCGGGTATAAATTTTTCTGGCGGGTAAGAGTGCGGGGGAGGGGGTACCCGCACCCGCCCCGCCCAATTGTCATCCCTATCTACGAGGACTGGAGGTCGGGTCGGGTCGGATCAATGTCTAACTAGTGACTAGGATGTGTGTTGTAAGAGAGGCCAATAAAGGAGTGACACGTGAGATGGGTTTGATAGCTCGTTAGATTTATGCCGTATTAGTTATAAGGAAATTTATGTTTTACTTTGTGTAGAAATTAGTTATGTAGAGTTTAGCTATTCATGTCTTAATTAAATAATACATTGATTCTCTCATAACTTATATGTATGTACTAGTTGTAAATTGTGTGGATTTTTAAATGGCAAATCAAACACCGTATTAATTTTATACATGTATAATACATTCTAATCCGCTACCAACATGATATTACTTATGCAAAATTTAATACATGCATAACTCACCTCTAAATCAACTACCAAATGGTCCCAAGTTAGTGAAATTGCATTGATATTCTT
This sequence comes from Anisodus acutangulus, assembly GCA_029783415.1. Taxonomy (NCBI): domain Eukaryota; kingdom Viridiplantae; phylum Streptophyta; class Magnoliopsida; order Solanales; family Solanaceae; genus Anisodus; species Anisodus acutangulus. The sequence goes on along the minus strand of JAJAGQ010000034.1, from coordinate 115,141 downwards.
TTATCATTGTCTAGACTTCAAGTCCTAAAAAGAAATTCTATTTATAGAATTTTCTTTTTCTATAATAAATCCTACACGATGTAAATATAAATTAATCGGATCAAGAATATTGAAAGTTGAATATTTATACAAAAGAATATCCAATACGGGGTTAGATTTTGTTTTTGGGTGGTTTTTCGCGAGTTGGGATGGGGAGGGAGAAGCTCTATCATTTTTGCTTTATCACAGATTCACAGTGATGTTCGAAACTTTAAGCAGAGAAGAAAGCGCTTGCTTATTACCATTCGAGAACTTTAAGTAGTAGTAAAATCAAATGATCAACAAATGAGGAAAGAGGGATATATTTATAGTCTAAACCTAAGTAACCAACTGCTCATAATGATTATTATTTGCACGTCATATACATTATGTTTGTTGACATGTTGCCGCCATAGTAAATTTCAGATTTCTCGAAACCAGTTGATCCGTAAACTTATCATATCCGGCCACTGGTAATCTACCAGATATAGCAAGATTGTTCCGAACCGATGCGGCTAAATCAGAGTAAGCTGAAAGCGGGCCTAGAGCAAGCCGTCCAGGAGTTGTCTTGCTCTTTAATCAAAGTCATCTTTGCTGACTTGAATCTAATTAGACTTGTATTGCCGTGTGTCGTCCCCTGAATCATCCACGTATTAAATACATATTTAATAAATATAATATAGGTGACCCCAATTTATTTATAATTGAGGTGTAGTTATTATTGTAATTTAAAGGGTATGATTGTTCATATGATATTTTCAAATTAAGACATAACTAAAGCTTAATTAGTTTTGATATGCTATTTAAAATTTGGTTAGTGATTCAAAAAGTGCCTATTGCTCATTTCTCCCGCAGTAGTCGGCCTAACTTATGGATCAATCCAAATTAAATGCCAACCCATTTAAAGGCCAAATCGTACAATTTCTTCACTCCACACTGCTTCTCAATTGTTGGACTTATTTACCAAAGGCAATGTAACATTAATGGATTGTAGATGGCCTACAATTGGGCAGAGTTATAAAGGAAACTATACCTCGATGAAGCCAATTCCGAGGGGATCATTCGCACAAATGTCCTTATTTTGGGATGGTCTTTAATTTTTGTCAATTACATTGTTAATCTTTAATTTTTTTTCGTCGCTAAAAACCCCTTGGTTCCTGGTTCGAACTTCCGCTTAGTCAAAAAAAATTTAAAAAAATAGCAAAATAGAGTTTGGATTCACAAGACAGAGTTTTGTAGTTTGACTAGAAACTCTACTTAAGGCAATTTTTTTTTACTCAGTTGAAATTTTGCAAAACTCTGCCTTAAGGCCTAACTTTTGCCCGAATAGGCCTAATTTTTCTATGAAATTCTGCCTTGCAAATTATTATTTTTTACTGAGCCGGGGTACGAACCCCAAACGTCACAGTATTAGACGAAGGACAAAAATTAAAGATCACCAATTTGAGAGGCAAAAATTAAAGACCAGTGCTTTTGAAGGGAAATCCGCACAAAAAAATGATTCTGACTTCCGAGGATGAGATCATAAAAGATAACGAGCCCAAATGATCACATATAATGGATGAAGTAAAATTGATCGTCACGTTTCACGTAAATCTTGTTGGAAATTTACTAAATGTGGAAATAAGTATATCCCATTAATTTATGACTCGAACTATTGGGCCCGCATGTCGAAAACGTCATTTCCACACACGTGCACACGTAGTGCCAAGTATCGCAAATTTCATTAGTGAAAGAGATATTGGTACGTATGTAATACGTTTGATACATAGAATTATGGACGGTTATTGGCCAAATGACAAAGTATTCCACGTTGGTAAATGAAGGAAGAAGTGTACGAAGTGTAAAATGAAACGAGTCGGAAATCGCCGCGGAGTCGTGAAGGGCCGCGGCGCCACACCATCAGAGCCGCGGCGCAAAATGGCTGGTCAGCTACTGGAGCCGCGGCGCTTCGGAGGCAGAATGCTGCGACGGAAAGTTGGAAAAATCTGACGTTTAGGCTGGTTTTGAAGCATTGATTCTCCATTACTTGCCACATGAATTCAGTCATTATTTGGCTGAATGTAACTCCTCAATCAAGTGCAATTACATGGCTATTGAAGGTCATTAGTTGGCTAGTTGAGGGGTCTTCTACTTACACTATAAATTGAGGCCTTTGGCTCAATTGAAAAATGCCTCAATTGAAACAACACTCAACACTTAGAAAATACTCCAGAATTTTCAGAGTTCATATTCTTCCTCTTTAGCAAAGTTACTATACTCAAAGTTCTTCAAGATTAATACTTGAGTTTCCTTTGCTCACGTGTTAAAGTTGTTATTGTATCTTGGGAGACTATTGCTCAACACCGTAAAAGGAGATATACGGGGCAATCTTGTCTTAAAGACAGAGTGTCATCACTCGACTCAGCAAATCACACAAGCAGTTTGTAAGGTTTTGATTTCCAGTTCTATTGTAATAGTTTGTTTATCCTTTCTACTATTGTAATAGTTACTTAGTTCCCGTTCCCTACAACAATTGTATCCCAACAAATCTATAATTAGGACTTAGGAGTAGTAATTGATTCAGAAAGTACTAAACAGTTTACCTCACGGAGTTACTAATTGGCTAGAATGGATTCTATATCATTTTGGTTTAACCGCTTCCTGTTGTGGGATTATTGGATGGCCGAACACTTGCTTCATGCATATGTTCTTGTATGTATAAAAACAGTCTTCTCAGTTTTCAGGAAGAGAAAATGTTGAAGTTTGTTCGTTATTATTCGGAATTGCTTAACTTTATCGTCCATTACACTTTTGGTATATTGTTACTGTTGGATATTGTAAAGCAATACGGGAAGTAAATAAATATTACAAGTATTCGAAAGGATAAACAAATAAGCCAATATTCAAAACTGCCTCAAGGTTGTTGAGTCTTGAATCTTGATAACCTGAAATCAAGAAACACTAAATCTGGATTGTTACAACTGTGGCTGAGTCGAGAGATGGCTCTCTGTCTTTAAGACAGGATTGGCCCGTATATATGCTTTTACGTTTGCGGCAATAGTCTCCCAAGATAAAACAACAATTAATTAACACTACAAAGCAAATAGGTTGATTCTGACGAAGAAAACAAATACGAAACGACTTGCTGAAAAATGGAAAAGGAAGGAAGAGTTTCTGTTTGTCCACACGTTTCTGCTGCTCACGTTTTTGGATAGTGTTCTCTTTCTGTTTGTCTCTGTGTATATAGTGTATTGTCTCATTTTTCTGTCACACACAATTGAGTCAAAATGCATCAATACATAACATAAGGGGAGGGACTCCTCAACTGCCAAGTAATGGTTATTTATGGCCAAATAATGGCCATTAGTGAAGGAATTAATCAGTCAATTAATGGTCATTGAAGGGGGGAGTTAATCAGCCAAGTAATGACCATTGAAGAAGGGAGTTAATCAGCCAAGTAATGGCCGGTTAATGTGCAATAACGCTTCAAAAATCAACTCAAACGGTCCGTCGTTCCCAATTTCATCTTTTCAGAAACTCCAGGGGCCAAACTGTAAATATTAAATAATTTGGGGGTCTATCAGAAGGAAGCCCAAGACCCACGATCCGTGACCCGAACCCGGATCGGACGGGCGCGCGGCGCGCGTGTGGGCTTAGCCTCGAACCAAAGCACATCTAGGTCCTCCCTCCTTCAAATACATGGGTTACCCCTTGGGGTCCCAAACCCTTAGCCAATTTTGAGACTTATAAAGAGAACAATTCTTCATTTTCCCACCGTTGTGGTAGATTTGTCCCATACCATATTTCCATGCCTCAAACACCTTACTTCGTGGACCAATATATCTTTCATTTCTCAACGAAATTTGATGATTTTTGGCCCTACGGTCATCTACTCACTTAGTAGATTATACACGTGTGAAGAGACAAAGCCGCCAACATGCGGAACCCTAGTGTTTAATTCACAAAATATGGATGGACGCACCTCCCCCAAAGGTAAATTTCCAACAGTTACTAGATCATCTCGTATTTATTCTTTTTATTAGTGAAGCTTCAACTTGAAATTGGTTGACAATTGTTCTGGAAAAAATATTTATATTTACTCGTTAACTTTTGATTATGTTTTAAAATTATCCTAAGGTTGATCTCGTTAAGGATTGAGGACAAAAATGAAACTATTTCCTAATGTCAAGAATACTATGAGACTAAAATTTTGACGGAGGATAAAGTGATTCAATTTCAGATAGCTACATAAGCAAACTTAACCCTTTTCCCTCTCAAAAGACATTGAAAATGTTTTATCAATCAAAACAGTACTTATATAGCTTGCATGAACTCAGATACAAAAAAAAAAGCTCTTTTTTATTTTTATTTTAGTAGATTTCCAAAAAACTACCCAATTGAAGAAAATGTCTGAATTTTAGATTTTGAAGATCAATAAAATAAGAGGTTTTGTGGTTATAGAACACGAAATTCAATGGAAACAATGATAAGTAAATACAAATAGAAAAGGAAAGGGGTTAGATATTGAAACTTAGAGAATATTGACAATGACAATGACAAGGAGAAGAAATAATATGAATGAATAATTTACTAAGGAGCCGTTTGGACATGATTTGAAATCATGAAATGAAATGAGAATGATTTGAAGTTAAAGTTTTGTTTGGACATGCAATTTACATTTATTAAGTTGTATTTTTTTTATAGACATAAAATTCCACCAGTTGTGAAAACCGTCGAAATTTTTCCAATTCTTATACATTATCAAATAATGAGCAAGTCATAGATCATAACAAAATTAATACGCTACTAGAAGGCAAAATACAAAATCAATTGAAAACTTTAGTTCAATAACATGAGTTGTAGTGTAACTACTCTTTAATATAATCATCTCACATGGTTGGTAAGAGTAAATTTGTTATAAATATACTACCAACTTGTAGATCTTTCAATATTTGATATAAATGATTGGTAAATATATCTACTAACTTATTAATCTATTTTTACAAAATATAAATTTATTGGTCAACTTTTGCGTTTAAAAATTTTGTAATCGTAATTTGAAATCTCAAATTATACTTTTTTGGATGATTTGAAATTTCATCTCATAAGCTGAAATAATGAGATGAAATCGCATTTCCAAAAGGCTACTTAGTATTAAGTAAGCTACTCCTATACTAGTACTAGGAGAGAAAGAAAGAAAAAAAATGGAAGAAGAAAAAAATAAAATGACAGGATGTTGGATTTGAATCCACGACCTTTTAGGACCTGAGCTCAAATCTGGCATTTTAGACCACTCGGCCAAACTGTCACATGTTCATTCTTTTAATCACTATTTACTTGATCAACTATACTTAAAATCTAAGTTCAACAAATTCTAGTTAATCCACCGACAGTTTTAGGTTTTAGCACATGACTTGTCCATGATTGATTAATTATTTGTAATCTCAATTTACTACTCACTTTCTCTACAAACATACTTATTCATATGTATGCACCAAAGTAATAAGTGGATGATATGCGGGACGGAGCCACATGTAAGAAATAGTATTCAATTGCATTTTTTTAACTGAAAATTACAATGTGAAATAAGATAAAAGCATAGTTCTTTTTTATATATATAAATTTTGAATTCCCCTTAAAAAAGGAAAAGTCTCCTTTGGCATAAGTGGCTCAAAAATATAGACGTGACACGTATATTTTCAAAAGATTTATTTCTTAATTATCTGCCAATTATATATATATTTTTTCTTATTTTTATTATTGAATCATGGTAAATTAACATGATTTAGTGCCTGTCATAATTATGTTAAACTTCTTTTTTCCCCTTTGTTTGAGCCATTTAATTTTTTCATCTCGTCGTCTTTAATTTGACTTTTTCGTTATTTCCTTTTGACTTGGAAACTTCAAATTACAATTCAATTTCCTCTGGACATATAGCCAGAACTTAATAGGTAGGAATATTCTTTAGAAAAAAAAGAGAGGATAATATCCAATGGATATAAAAAGAAAAATATGCCACATTCATTCGATGTAGTGTTGAAGGACTTGCCGGTAGAAATCTAGACTTTGTTAAATCAAATAATAAAGTTAAAAAGGTACGGTTGAAGATAAACTTGATAAACAATTGACAATAAATAAATAAATGAAAATAATAAGTAAGGAATTAGCCTGGAATGTCGCAATTTTGATTGAAATTGAATTGAGAATTTGGTATGATCCTTAGCTAAATTGCTTTGGGTCCGAGCCAATAACAAGAGTACTTTTAAATGTAATTATGCAAGTATCAGCAATAAGAATGAGATGCCCTTCCAACATGAAGGTTGAATTCCTATTATAGCTAACAATACATGGCATTTATGCCCAAAAATCACTCTCTCATTAAATGCAATTAAATGATAAAAAAATCACTTAATGAGCAAATAGTAACGGCTGGTGCCATATCCGGAATGGGTAGGAGCTAAGCTCCTTCGGTCTTCCACCCGATGTCACCAGGTCCGATCTCCATTCGGTGTCATCTAGCTCGACCGTCAATCAGTCTTGTTATGACATCCAAACTTTCCACCGATACAAATTACTACTTTCTTCGTTTTCAATTCTCAAACTATGTCACGTGTCGTGCCGGTTTTCACCGTATATAAAAGTTGAAAACAAAAAGTCAAATAACAAATTAATAACTCAACTTTAATTCACACAACTTGCTAATTTTTTAGTTAATGACACTCACTTATAATCAGTTCTTATCAAAATGTGAAAGTGGCTAAGCCATTTACATCTAAGAATAGTATGTGCATATGTTTTCCTAGACAATGTTTCACTGTCTCAAAGCAGTACTACTGTGTTGGACCTCACATGTGCATATGCCTATGAATAATTCATTATACTGTTCACTTATTCAAATAACTTAATTGCTCACATTCAATATTTACATCGACACATTATTTGTCATGATTAAGTAATAAGTTGAGGTAAAAAAATTATATTCTAATTAATAGAGACAAATTCAAGATTTGAATTTTATGGGTTCTAGTTTAGAATTTTATCACAATTCATTTGATTTATTGGATTCAAAATAAATTATTTATAATTATTTATTGAATTTAACACATATGTATACAAGGTCCGAACCAATGCTACTGAGTTCGAATCAACCCATACCTAAAACTTGTTGGTTACAAAGGTGCAGGAAACGAGAATTACAAATAACTGCTCAAACGTACAAGAACTGAAAATATAATTCAACAACAAAACTGAAATTACAATTGTTGAACAAGAAAAACTGGAAACTGTTTTTGCTGAGTCGAGTGTGGCACTCTGTCTTTAAGACAATATTGCCCCGTATGTATCCTTTATACGTCCTGGACAATTTGTCTCCCAAGATAAAACAACAATGGAACACTTGAGCAAAGGAAACTCAAGAGCTACCGTGAAGAATATTGAGCAATGAAATGATGCTTGGAAGTTGTAGGAAGAAACTGTTTTTGCTTGTGTATTTTCGTGTGTTGTGAATGATCTCAACAATGGTGTAAGGGGGTGTTTATATAGGTGAGGGAGGAGCAGCAAAACTGCCTCCATAAGTGTCATTACTGGCCAAGTAATGGCCATTATGGAGGTAGTAATGTCACTAAAATAAATGGTGAAAAACACCAACGGACTGGCCATTATAGGAGGAGTAATTCAGCCAAAATAAATGGCTGAATTGAGTGTTGTGGCGTACCCACAGCCCACAGCCCGTGACCCGAGACCCGAGAATCCGAAACCCGGAACCGGAACCTTCCATAGTTGAATACCATCGGACTTACTTACTCCGCGGTGAACGTGATGTCTTAAACCGTCAGTGTTTAGTGTAAGCCAAGTCAATAGTACCAACACAACAAATTCCCTTACTCTCTTCTTCGTAATGTTTTGTCCGTTTTGGCCATGGACAACGTCTTAGATTCTTAAGTGCGTCCATTTGAGACGGCCCGTCCGCGCACTTAAATAGGTGGTCTCCTACAAGGTATCCTGCTATACCCCACTTCACAAGTGGTAGGAACCATTAAAAGTTTCCCAAAACCTAACCTCAACTGTCCACACTGCAGATAACACTTAACGTCTATCGCGGGAACGGCTTTGGATTTAGTGTTTCTTTTCAAAAATTCCTATCCGAAGTGCTCATGCTTCCACTGAAGCTATCAACTGAACCTTTACAACTTAGTTTTCCCATTGAACCGAATTACTGGGATCTCCAGTTAGTAAGGTTGGGTTACCACTGTATTGGTCCTTATATTTTGGGTTTTAAGCCCATTCCCCTAGATAGACAAGTCATCTGATCCTTGGGTAAGCCCTTTGTCAATGAGTCTACTATATTATCCTTTGACTTAATGTAATCAATGGATATTATACCTGTGGTGATCAGTTGCCTAACGGTCTTATGCCTCCGTCGAATATGACGAGACTTGCCGTTGTACATAGCATTCTGTGCCCTTCCTAGAGCCGACTGACTGTCGCAGTGGATCATTACCGAAGGTACGGGTTTGTTCCAACACGGAACATCCTCTATGAAGTCATGAAGCCACTCATCTTCTTCTCCTGCTTTGTCTAAAGCGATAAACTCTGATTCCATTGTGGATCGGGCGATGCAAGTTTGCTTAGAGGATTTCCAAGACACAACCCCACCACCAATTGTAAATACATACCCACTGGTGGACTTGGTGTTCTCTATATCAGATATCCAGTTTGCATCACTGTACCCCTCTAGTACAGTTGGTTATCTCGAATAGTGTAACCCGTAATTGAATGTGTATTTCAGGTATTGTAATACCCGATTCAACGCCTTCCAGTGATTATCACTCGGATTACGGGTGAACCTAGCCAACTTATTGACTGCATACGCAATATCAGGTCGGGTGCAGTTTGTTATATACATCAAACTACCGATCACCTGTGCATATCACTCCTGGTATACAGGTGCACCAAGATTTTTATCAAGCTTTTGATTTGTATCCATTGGTGACTTTATCGGTGAACTGTCTAACATCTCGAACTTTCTCAAAACATCCTCGATGTAGTGAGACTGAGGTAAGACCAGTCCGTCAAACGTCTTAGAGATTTTAATCCCTAGGATGACATCTGCGATACCCATATCCTTCATGTCGAATCATTGTTTCAACATGTTCTTAGTCTCTAGGATTACCCTAGGACTGCTTCCTATGATCAACATGTCGTCTACATACAGACATATCATAACAAAAGAGTCAGCATTGCCTTTCGTGTAGACACATTTATCACACTCATTAATGTCGAAACCCTTCGATAGTAGAGTACTATCAAATTTTTCGTGTCATTGCTTCGGGGCTTGTTTCAGCCCGTACAGAGATTTGACAAGTCGACAGACTTTCTTCTCTTGTTCTTGAACCACATACCCCTCGGGTTGGTCCATATGAATTTCTTCTTCCAAATCACCGTTTAGGAAGGCTGTCTTGACATCCATTTGGTGTATCTCAAGGTCACGCAAAGCTACGATCGCAATGAATACCCGTATGGATGTCATTCGGGATACCGGGGAGTAGGTATCAAAGTAGTCAAAGCCTTCTGTCTGCCGATAGCCCTTGACTACCAACTTGGCCTTGTACTTGTCTATAGACCCATCTGCTTTGTATTTCCATTTGAGTATCCACTTACAACCCAACGGTTTATTTGCCGGAGGAAGATCAACCAACTCTCATGTATGGTTATGCAGAATGGAGCCTATTTCACTCTCAATAGCTTCTTTCCAGAGCGGTGCTTCTGGAGTTGACAACGCCTTAACAATTGTCCTTGGTTCATCATTAACCATATAAGCTACAAAGTCAGGACCGAAGGATTTATCCTTCCTGGCCCTTTTACTTCGCCTTAGATCCATCTCTGGAGTCTCCAAGTTCTGAGAATCTGGAACACTAGATTCCGGATGTTCAGCCACCTCGAGATTCGCTAGATCTGAACCATTCAGATCCGGGCAGTCAAGGACTCCCGGTTCTTGAGAGCTTTGTGCATAACTTCATTTGCGAGAGGTTATGTCTTTTTCCTTTCTAGGAAAGGTATTTTCAAAGAATAGAGCATTCCTTGATTCCATTATTGTACCCTGGTGGATATCTGGAATAGCTGACTTATGCACTAAGAAGCGATAAACACTATTGTTATTTGCATATCCGATGAATATGCAATCTACAGTCTTAGGCCCAATCTTGACCTGCTTTGGCTTGGGTACTTTAACCTTTGCCAAACAACCCCACACCTTAAAATATTTGTAGGTGAGTTTCTTTCCCTTCCATGATTCATATGGAGTTTTGTCCTTACCCTTATGTGGGACTCTGTTAAGAATCGTATTAGCGGTAAAGACGGTTTCTCCCCACATGTTTTGGGGAAGACTGGAATTGATAAGCAAGACATTCATCATTTCCTTTAATGTGCGGTTCTTACGTTCCGCCACACCGTTTGATTGAGGTGAGTATGGAGCCGTCGTTTGATGAATAATGCCTTCTTGGGCACAGTATTCCTCAAATGGCGTTACATATTCTCCCCATCTATCGCTACGAATGTATTTAATCTGTAGGCTCAGTTGGTTCTCAACTTTTGCTTTGTAACGTCGGAACGCTTCAAAGGCTTCATCCTTACTTTTCAACAAGTAAAGGTAACAATACCTTGTGCTATCATCTATAAATGTCACAAATTACTTGTTCCCCCCTCTAGTTTGTGCAAACTTCAAATCACATATATCTGTGTGAATAAGTTCTAGAGGAGCGGTATTCCTTTCGACGGATCGAAAAGGAAGCTTGGTGAGTTTTGTCTCTACGCACACCTCACACTTATGTTGAGGGTTTACGTCGATAGACGGCAACAACTCCATCTTTACCAGCCTTTGAATAGACTTGTAGTTTACGTGTCCTAATCTATGATGTCATAAATTAGAAGACTCAAGCAAATAAGAAGAAGGTTCAACTTTATTTTCTTGACGCAATACAGACATGACATTCACTTTGAAGAGGCCTTCATAGACGAAGCCTCTCCCCATAAATGTGCCATTTTTAGTGAGTACAAACTTATTGGATTCAAACACTAGCCTAAAACCAGCATTAACCAATAAAGGTCCAGAAATTAAATTTCTTCTAATCTCTGGGACATGCATCACTTCCTTCAGAGTAAGTTCCTTGCCGGAAGTCATCTTCAGGACCATCTTTCCAACCCCCAGCACGTCAGAAGAAGCGTTGTTGCCCATGAACAGCTTCTTGTCAGCGACTTGTGTGTACGTGGACAAGACATCTTTGTTGGAACAGATGTGCCTAGTAGCACATGTGTCCATCCACCACTGCATCAGATTCTCAACCAAGTTGGCGTCTAGCACCACTGCAGAGAATTCCTCGATCATGTCATCCAGGAGCGTGTCCTTGACGACTTTTGCTTGAACCTTGCCTTTAGACTTGGCTTTCTACTGTTGCTCAGTCTTGAGCTTGCGGCATTCCTTGATCCTATGACCAGGTTTTCAACAGTGGTGACAGTTACCTCTGAACATCTCTGCTGCGGGGGCTTTGCCGTCTTTCTGGAACTTCCGCTTCTTGCTTGAGTTCCCTTTGGCCTCAGCCAGATTCGCCTTCGCCTCAGCAGGTTGTCTACCCCTTGGCAAGGTCTTCTTATTATCTTCCTGGATTTGCAGTTTGATAATAAGCTCTTCAAAGGTCATCTCCTTTGTCTTGAGTTTCAAGTAACTCATAAACTCATTCCATGAAGGTTGTAACTTTTCAATCAGCGATGCAACCAAAAACTGCTCGTTTGGTTTCATTCCTTCCAAATCCAGGTGATGTATAATCATTTGGAATTCCTGGACTTGGGACATCACTGTATTACTGTCCACCATTTGGAATTTTAGAAATTTTCCAACGATGAACTTCTTAGTACCCGCATCTTGTGCGTTGTACTTCTTTTGCAGTTTATCCCACAGCTCTTGGCAGTGCCAACGGTGCAATAGACCGTGTAGAGGGTCTGCCAAGCGATTCAAGATGTAGTTCTTACACATGAAATCGCTTATGATTCCACGCATCACGAACCATCTTCATGCCATTAACGACATAGATACCAAGGCCCTTTACCCGCTTTCAAGAAAGTAAGAGTCCATTTCATCTCCAGCTTGTGGAGGATCTTCCGTAAGGAACCGGGCCATGCCCATAACTGTTAAGTAAAACAACATCTTTTGCTGCCATCTTTTAAATTCTGATCCCATGAATTTTTCAGGGCGATCATGGTGGTGTGACGAAGAAGGTGTAGCACCAGTAGTCGGGAAGGCAGCGTGTTACTGCCTTGAGCAGTAGCGGCAGTGGCGGGGAAGGCAACAACGTTGCCTCGAGAGGCAGTAGCAGTAGCAGCAACATCGGTCATATTTCCAGCCATGTTACAGCAGTTACAGTAAGCGAATATTGTCTTAAAATTTGTTGGTTACAAAGGTACAGGAAACGGAAATTACAAATAACTGCTCAAACGTACAAGAACTGAAAATATAATTCAACAACAAAACTGAAATTACAATTGTTGAACAAGAAAAACTGAAAACTATTTTTGCTGAGTCGAGTGTGGCACTCTGTCTTTAAGACAATATTGCCCCGTATGTATCCTTTATACGTCCTGGACAATTTGTCTCCCAAGATAAAATAGCAATGGAACACTTGAGCAAAGGAAACTCAAGAGCTACCGTGAAGAATATTGAGCAATGAAATGATGCTTGAAAGTTGTAGGAAGAAACTGTGGAGGTAGTAATGTCACCAAAATAAATGGTGAAAAACACCAACGTATTGGTGAAAAAATCCAAAAAGACCCGCGACCCGTGACCGGATGGGCGGCGGCGGCGCACGTGTGGGCTTTCCTCGAACCGAAGCACATCTAGGTCTTCCCTCCTTTAAACACATGGGATACCCCTTGGAGTCCCAAACCCAAACCAATTTTGAGTCTTATATACACAACAATTCTTTCTTCCTCCACCGATGAGGGAGAATTGAACACAATACCACACTTTCCATGCTTCAAACACCTCACTTCGTGGACCAATATCTCTTTCATTTCTCAATGAAATTTGACGATTCTTGGCCCTACGGTTATCTACGTACTTAGTAGATCATGCATGTGTGAAGAACCGGATTCTCCAACATACGTAACACTAGTGTTTAAGCCGTTAAAGTTGGTCGGTCGCAACTCCCGCCAAAGGCAAATTTCCACACGCGGAAAGACCACACGCGCGCCCACGACCCACGAGAACCCGGAACGCGCGCGTGTGGTCTTTCCTCGAATCAACTTTAATGGGAAATTTGCCTTTGGCGGGAGTTGCGACTGACCAACTTTAACGGCTTAAACACTAGTGTTACGTATGTTGGAGAATCCGGTTCTTCACATATGCATGATCTACTAAGTACGTAGATAAATGTAGGGCCAAGAATCGTCAAATTTCATTGAGAAATGAAAGAGATATTGGTGTGTTTGAAGCATGAAAAGTGTGGTGTTGTGTTCAATTCTCCCTCATCGGTAGAGGAAGAAAGAATTGTTGTGTATATAAGACTCGAAATTGGTTTGGGACCCCAAGGGGTATCCCATGTGTTTAAAGGAGGGAGGACCTAGATGTGCTTCGGTTCGAGGAAAGACCACACACGCGCCGCCGCCCATCTGTGTCGATCGGTTCGGTTCCGAGTTCCGGGTTCAGGTTTGGGTTCTCGGGTTCGGGTTCACGGGTTCACGCGGGTTCACGGGTTCACGGGTTCACGGGTTCCACGGGTTCACGGGTTCACGGGTCGTGGTTGTGGTGTGGATCTTCCGATATCTTTTGGGCGAAATACTTTTGATCCCGAAGTTTCGTATGCAGTTTGGACCGTAAATTCTTTCGGATGTACGCTTTGGTCCCCGGTTTCAAGATGTACGCTTTGGTCCCTGAAGTTTCCAGAAAGTCGAGTGGGCGTAAGAGAACAGAACGCGCCAAGCACTCAATTCACCATTTATTTTGGTGAATTACTCCTCCTATAATGGCCAATCCGCTGGTCTTTCACCATTTATGTTGGTGACTTTACTACCTCCATAATGGCCATTATTTGGCTATTATGGAGGCGATTTTTCTCCCTCCCTCACCTATATAAACACCCCCTTACACCATTGTTGAGATACATACATGATACACGAAAATACAGAAAAATACACAAGCAAAACAGTTTCTTCCTACACCTTCCAAGGCATCATTTCGTTACTCAATATTCTTCACGGTAGCTCTTGAGTTTCCTTTGCTCAAGTGTTCCATTGCTGTTTTATCTTGGGAGACAAATTGTCCAGGACGTATAAAGGATACATACGGGGCAATATTGTCTTAAGGACAGAGTGTCACACTCGACTCAGCAAAACCAGTTTCCATTTTTCCGTCTTCAACAAAATTGTAATTTCAGTTTTGTGGTTATATTGTAATTTTCAGATGTCTAGATGAATTATTGAATCTTTGTTTATCCTTTCGAATACTTGTAATAGTTATATACTTTCCGTACTGCTTTATAAAGTATCATAGAGCAAAAATACCCAACAATATATATATAAAGTTTAAACTTAAATCCTCCTTTTAAAGAACATATATTTTATATCAATTTATTTGATGTAAATATCGAAGCTTTAGTAAGTTTTTTTAAATCCTTCCACTATATGATAGCATAGGGTAATGAAAGCACTGGCATGTTGGTCATCTTTATTCCCAGCAAACAGCACCTCTCAGCTCGTCTTCCCAAAATTATAATTTATCTGCTTTTAATAAATTAAAAGATTAAAATAATTAAAGTAAGTTTCTTCTTTAATCATAGAGATCCAAAGCAGTAAACTCAAATGATTAATATAAAAATTCATCTTTATTGGCCCCTTAATTTTAGCTTACTGGCCCATTATTCTGCTCGTTGTTACTTGTTCCCCTTGTTTTCCTTCTTTTTTTCCAAATTAAATTGAGGGGTCAGTAAATACTTTGTTTAACTACAAAACAATACAATGTTGTGATCTATAATAATTTCATATAGTCTTAAGAATGTAGATTTTGTTTAAAAGGGAAAATTAATATTTGAATGGAACAAATGAATTGTATTTCATATAGTTAGACTTCAATTAGTTTGAGATTTACAGTTTGTTTGGCCAAGTTTTTGAGAAGTTTAAAGTATTTTTTTTCCTTTAAAAAAGTGATTATTTTGGAAAGTTGAGGTGTTTGACCAAGTTTTTAGAGAAAAAAATAAGTACTTTTGAGCAATAGTAAAAACTGTTTTTAAAAGCTAAAAGAAGTACATTTTTCCCAAAAACATTTCTGGGAACATTGGCCAAGAACAAAATACTCTCTTCTCTTGTATTGATACAAGTGTTTTTCAAATTGATCAACCAAACAAAAACGATTATTCTTCAAAATTACTTTTTCAAAATCCTTTCTTTCGGCCGAGAAACGATTATTCTTCAAAATTACTTTTTCAAAATCCTTTCTTTCGATCGAAGAAGCGTCCTTATTATTATCCAAACATTGTGGTGGGATGATAAATGTCCTTCGGTCTTAACTAAAGTTTTTTAATTCAACCCCGGGAATGAAGTCTATCTTTAGTTAAGTGCGCTCCAATTCAAAATGGAATGTTTTGATGTAAATTAAAATTAATCTAAGTTCCAAAATGAGTATCAAACCCTGATCAGAAAAAGGATTATATTGTCATTATTGGAGTAGTAATTTTTAGAAAGAGAGCAATAAACAAACCAATCAGTGGATTGTAGTGAACCAATCACAAGAGCAAAATCCAGTTGTCACTCCAACAAGTTTCTATTATTATAAGACAGTATCAAATGGAGTCATGTTCCCATATGCAAGCATCTTAGACCCCACTTACATTTTTCTGCAATCAAAATTAGTGACCCCACGGGCATTATGGACATTTCCGCCTCCCTCGTCTTTCTGGCAATTCCTTTCTCCAACTTGTCGGTCATTTGGCCGATCTACGATTTTGGAGTCAATCTCTAAATTGCCCTTCTAAAAATCAAACTTGGATTTGCCTCTTAAAAATGTATTAACTTTAGTAATTGGTAAAAACTGTGTGACATGATTTTTGTTTGCTTTCTCATTCGATATTCCATATCCACTTCAGAGTCCTGATTAATCTAAATTCACGTTGCGTACGAGCCCTTAAAAAAGAAAATGTTTCATGCTAGGATTTTTTTTTCAATCACAAGTTTCAAACTCGAAACTTCTTATTTAAAATAGAGTGTGAACTGGAGGGGAGGGGATGCCAAAGGTTCGACTTTGATGTGCTCGAAGAATGTTGTCTCCTTGATTGTGGTAGGCAGCTCACACTCTGGCATGCTTCGAAATTTACGCGCTCCGAAGGCTGAATCATATTCATCCCACCACAATCTTTGAAGATAACATGATCTAGTCATTAATAGTTAGTGATACCAAGTAGAAAAAAAAACTAGGTATAATAGGAAAAGTTCAACAACAAAGGCCAATTTGAGATATATTCAATGAGCTTAACTCTAAATTCGGAATTCGTCTATATAATTAGAGAAAAGTAGGTAAAACTGTTAGAAAAAGTATCAAAAGAATTGATATTCTCTTTTGCATTTTCCTTACTAGAGAAAAACTGTTACTTTCAAAATAGGTGAGTAGTACTTTTTGGACAAACTTTAATGTCTTCTATTTACTTTATTGCTTTTAAGGGACCTATTAAATGGATTTTTTTTCCTTTTTATATACTAAGGTTAAAGAAGTATAACACTAGAAACAAACCAAAAGCAAGAAACATAGAGAAATATTCCAATTTCCATTTTTGCCCTTGACATGACCATTAGGAGTGATTAGTGTGCTGTACACCCTTTATTATACTTATTTATTTGTTTTCTTCTCCAATAGAATTCAACTTATTAAGAAGCTCCTCTTGTGAAGTGCTCCATTAAAAAAAATGGAGAAAATGGCTTCTTCAATAGCTAGTCTTCTTGTACTTAGTGCAGTAATTGTTGTACTTTGTTCACCAGCACAAGCTGAAGTACAAGGTTCATTTGATGACAATTTTAGTAAAAGTTGTCCTGAAACACATTTTAAGACTTCTGAAGATGGACAGATCTGGTATTTATCATTGGACAAGAAAGCAGGTGATTAAAATTCAAGAATTCAATTTTTTTCAATACCATTTTCATTTTATTTGACCTATAAATCTTTATATTACGACGAAAAGTGTTCAACTGATCACCTTTCGATTTATGTGGTTCCGCGACTAACATTGATGAGTTTTCTATATACAGGTCATTAAAATTCAAGAATTCAATTTTTTTCAATACAATTTTCAATATTTTTTACCTTTAAATCTTTATGTTGTGACGAAAAGTGTTCAACTAACCGCCTTATGTGGTTCTGCCACTGACATTGATGAGCTTTCTTTATACATGTGACTAAAACTCAAGAATTGGATGTTTTTAAATACCATTTTCATGTTTTTATTTTTTTGACATTTGAATCTTTATTTATGTTCTTGCCAACACTGATTGATGATGAATTTTGTTTATGTAGGATGTGGATTTATGACCAGGGAGAAATATAGATTTGGATGGTTCAGCATGAAGTTGAAATTGGTGGGAGGTGACTCTGCTGGTGTTGTGACTGCTTACTATGTAAGTTGCAAGAATTATTAATTATTTTTGTACATGGTTTGTGAACTCAGGCAATGCAAACTAATTTGGTTATACTGTAAAAAAAATGATATTGTTAGTATATTTAATATGTTATAGTAGGTAAGCTGCATTATTTTCCAAATTACTAATAATATGTTAGATAGGTAAACTGAGGCAACTTGATATGGATGTAACTTAAATGCACCAATGGTGTAACGTTACATTGTTAGTAATTTATCCTATTACAACATACCTTTCTTATTTTCCGAATTACTAATTCTGTTTTCTATGGACGATTACAGTTATTTATAGTAACCTAATAGTACAAAGTTGATTAATATGGATATAACTTACATTCACTTTTATGTTATCAATATATTTTAACATGTTTGTAACACGTAATTTACCTCATTTTCCAGGCTACAACGTAAGACGGTTATAGTTATATTTTAGGTGATTTGATTTGAAAATTGTAAAAATTCTTTTATTCTATCAATATATTCAAACCTCTCTATAACAATGTCGTTTATCTCAATATGTTTTGGTTGTTATAGCGAAATGTTATTATATATAATATAACACAACATGAAAATTGGTCCAAATAAATTTGACCGTCATAAATGTTATAATAGATAATGACTGTTATAGATTGAGTTAAACTCTTTTAATACTGTGGGAATATATAGTTTAATGGGGATTTTAAAAATAAATGTAGATGTGCACAGAAGATGGAGCAGGACCAACAAGAGATGAATTAGACTTTGAGTTCTTGGGAAATAGAACAGGGGAACCTTATCTTATTCAGACAAATGTGTACAAGAATGGCACTGGTAACAGGGAGATGAGACATGTTCTTTGGTTTGACCCCACTGAGGATTTTCACAGCTATTCCATTCTTTGGAACCCTCACCAAATTGTGTAAGTCCCTCTTTCACTTTCTATTACACTATTATTAAATTATTCAAGATTATCGCCTAGGGGTTTGATAGGATGGATGAGATCTTTTCTCCCCAAATTAGAGATTTCGAATTTGAGTTTGAGAATAGAGAATCTTTGGGGAAAATATCAACAATAGTCATTTTCCTGAATGAGAATTACAAAACAGCTAACAACCACTGTTAGCTCACTCTAAAACAATAACCCCAGGCCTTGCTACCAACAGGCCCTAACCACTGTCCAATTACAAGAATTTACATCAACCGAGATTGAACTAAGCTTCTAATCCCTAAGGGAGATCTAACATTACAGATATAAGCAATTTCCCTTGCAATCAAATCCACTACCACTGTCTTCTGCTCAAACACCGGTGCGAAGTCTCCGGTTTAGACACCAGGCGCCAACCTTTCAAAAGGGCTCTGTCTTTATTTAGGTGAGGGCGAGTAGGTGGCAATGTCATTTTTCACTGTGTTTTCACAGAGGAAGGATCCATATAAACCAATTATCCAACCATTTCCGTGACTTATGAGCGGTTTCTTTCGCTAAACTTTAAACTTACTTCTAGTAGGATCGCAAGAGAAATAAATTATGTTGCGCTTTTCTAAAAAGAAGTGAACAAGGTTACGCATGGGGCTCTGGCTTAGAAGATGAAATTTCATGAGATGTAACAGAAGTCGTAGAGAGAAAAGTAGGACTAAGACTAAATGACTCAAAACTAGCATTGAAAGTAGATCCCTCTTCAGCAATGCTTTCTTTTACAGCAAGAAAGAATTGAATTAGCCTCGGAGAACTGAACTACCTTCGCACGACAAGACATTCAATCTCTCTCTCCATAATTGAGATTCAAAATTTCGTGCTAAAGAGCGTGGAGGTTTGACGGGTTGGCTTCTTGAGAAGCGCGTTCCCACCAAGCTCACGGCCCGGCTGGCCTACCAGCGGTAGTGGTTCAAAAGTTATTGTAGAAATAGTCGATTTCTACAATAGTCATTTTCCGGATTTGTAATTGATAAAAATAACCACAAATTCAAAAGTTATTGTAAACATAGTCGATTTTGAATTTCAAAATTAGGAGGATATCTTGATTTTTCACTTGCTTAAGTTACGGAATCCATGATACCATGACACTGCAATGATGTTTATGTATTAAAAGTGTACTTTTCAATGAATTTTTAAGCACCGGCTACTTTGCAAAAACTTATTCGAAAAGTGGTTTTCCCACACAATTTTTCCGTGTTTTTGGTAGGAGGTGCTTTCCTTTTTAATGGGTCATACATGGCACGTATTTGAATTAATTAATCAAGTCAATGAATTCCGGATACCTAATTCTTACATAGAATTCCTTAAAACCAATTACATTAATTACTCGTACACTGATAAATGAAAAAAGATGGTAACATATGGTACAAAAATATTTACACAATTGATATATATAACATGTTGATGATTAGCTTGGTCGAGCTAGGTTTCAAGTAAACAACAAGTTAATTTGCTTGTGCTTGATTAGGGCTAGGAGATAGGAAGGATCAGACAAAAGTATAAAATTCCGATTGTTCAAGTCAATGATCATAATTAATATCGAAATCTTTGTACTTGTGCAGGTTTTTCGTAGATAAGGTACCGATAAGGGTGTTCAAAAACGCGAATTATACGAACAATTTCTTCCCAATTGATAAGCCAATGTACTTGTTTTCAAGCATATGGAATGCTGATGATTGGGCTACAAGGGGTGGTTTGGAGAAAACAGAATGGAAAAATCAACCATTTGTTTCAAGTTACAAAGATTTTAGTGTAGATGGTTGTCAATGGAAAGATCCATTTCCTTCTTGTGTTTCAACAACAACTAAAAATTGGTGGGATCAATATGATGCTTGGCATTTATCAAGTGACCAAAAAATGGATTATGCTTGGGTGCAAAGAAATCTTGTGATTTATGATTATTGTCAAGATACTGAGAGATTTCCTGAGAAGCCTGAGGAGTGTTGGTTAAGTCCATGGGAATAATAAATTTGAAGATACGTAAAAAAAAAAAATATGAGAGGAAGGGGTTATTTTGATTTTTTGATGTTTGAGTTGTATATGGTGTATGTTTTTGTCATGCCTATCGTATTATTGAATTTATTGCATTATTGAAGCCTTCATATTTTTTGTTTTTCTTCTTTTAACTTTGAAATGGAAGTATTCCCTCCGTTTCCTTTTACTTATTCAGTATGTTTTCGCACCCTCATTCTTAAGAAAATATTAATTAAGTATATTTTTAAATTATTCATATTTACTATCCTTTAAAAAATAAAGTTGACTACTAATACTTCAATAAAATTTAAAAATGATTACCTAATAGATTGAAAACAAATGTACATCTCATGCACCATCTTTTTTTTTGCCAAAGCATTGGATGGTGAGCATGATTACCTTGATTACTTGTGTCGGTAGGCTAAAATTGTTGTTTCGTACATTTTTTAAGGTGCACACAAATTAGTGCAAACGCCATTATAATTGAGAAAAGGATACCATATAGTCATTGTCAATTTATTTAGCCCACATTTGGGTAAAATATCCCGAAATAGACGTTGGTTCAAACTAAAAGACACCGAATAGCCCAACCTTTCTAGAAAGCCCAAACCACGTACAGTTGCAGTTTCTTTTAGAATTTTATAACGTTCAATTACACAATATACTTTTCTTTTCGATTTTGCTTCAAAAAAAGAAGGGTTTCCTTGTTCAATTTCGTCAATACGTGTCCACCTTCTTCAAAGTTTTGTACGTTTCTTCTCTAAAATTCATCGTCGTAACGTTCAGTATACAGTACACTTTGTGTTTTTCGCTTTTGCTTTGCAAAAGAGGATTTTTCCTCTTGAATTTCTTCATAATTTGGCCATTTTTCTTAGGATACAATACTACTCTTCTCTGTTTTTCTCTATACTATGATTGTAAAAGGAAAAGCAAAAACAAAGGGGAAGTTAGCGGGTACATGGGAGAAATACAACCCCAATTTTGTTAGTCAACGTGATGATTTTTTTTAGTGAAATACCCAGGGGTGTTGGAAGGGGTAAGGGTGTAGTTGATTCTCCCTCTAGTAGAAAGACAAGGTCAAAGAGTGTAGTATTACTTGATTCTTCCACTGAGAGATTGACTAGGTCTCAGAGTAAAATGAGTTTTAAATTTATAAAAAAAAACCATTGAAACTTCAAAAAGGCAAAAATTCTAAAATTAATCGAAAAATGGGTGGCGAAGGTTCAAAAACGTTAAGCCTACCAATAAGGCTGATGTTGGTCCTTCAAAAAAGAGAAAGAAATGCATTCGTCGCAGTGATGACGAGGAGGATATTGGATCATCAAAAAAGAGAAAGATTGTTACCAAGAAGAAAAAGTTTTGTGACCAGTTTGTTTTGAAGGTATTTTTCTCTGTGTTTTTCAAGTGTTTATTAATTGTATATTTTCTGTATATCTAGTGTATATGAGATGTATAAGCACTTCTTTTTTATGTATATTTCTCATAATTTGTATGTATAGTGTGTAGCAGTGTCTTTACATATATGTATAATATCTGTTTTTAGTGTTGAATTTGTTGGAAAAATCAGTGCCTGAATATTATTTGGCTGATTTTCTGTTTCTATGTCAATGTCTTGAATATTTTAGTATTTTTTAATACTATATTTTATTGGTGTATATAGTGTATCCCTTTGAGATGGGTTTGGTCCTTGTGTGAGACTTTAATGATTTATTTTATGTCTGGTTGATGTCCAACACTAGTTGATCTTTTTGATGACCGTATTGATTCTTCTTTGCAAGATCTATTTGTGTCCACCTAGTGTTGACACTTGTGATAAAATTGTCATTTTGCTAATTTTTGGTCTTTTGTTAAGTCAACTGCCCAAGTTGTATATGTGTATATATATTGTATATATTCTGTTTTATATATTTTTGTATACACATATTTTTCTGTATATGTATAAAATGAGTATCTATTGTATACACACACACACACACACACACACACACACACACACACACACACACACATATATATATATATATATATATATATATATATATATATTGTATATGCATGTATGTGTCTTTTTTTTTGTATATCTGGTGCAATGTATCTTTTTTGTATATATAGTGTATCCTTGATGTCTAGTAGTTTAGGCTTGGTCCTTGTGTGAGCTTTAATGAATTTTTTATCATGTGTTGAGCTTATACGTTTGATGATTGTTGATGTGGGTATTCCAACACTAGTTAATCATCTTTGATGACCGGATGTATTCTTCTTTGTAAGATCATTTTGTGTCAACCTAGTGTTGACACTTGTGTGACATCGGTGTTCCAACACTAGTTGATCCTCTTTGATGACCGAATTGATTCTTCTTGTGAGATCAATTTTATGTCCACCTAGTGTTGAGTCTTGAAATAAATTTGTTAGTGCATCGTCATTTCATAGTTAAGTCAATTGCCAAGTTATACAAGATGTATATATATATTGTATATATTTTTTGTTTGTTTGTATATTTTATGTTCAGGGAGTATGTATAAAATCTGTATATGCAACCTAAATTAGTCCTTCATGAACCTGGTGCACTATGAAAGACTATCCATTTTATTAAATAAAGCTGAATAACTGGCATAATTTTTTATTCATACATCAGAAGCATACTTTTCAGATTTTGTCAATATTTTTTATAATGTAAATAGTTGCATCATTAAAAAAATAGCATGAAATAGTAAAGATTTTTGTGATAGCATTTGTATTAGATTCTTGTTGGAGCATTTCTGCATGTCCTTTTATTGTGCCCTGTTTTTCCACACCGATCACATGAGCTTGGATGCTTAATAGGAAGATAGTTGAGGAATCCTTTGCCTCGTTTATTCTTTGATCTTTCTGGTCTGGATTTTCATATCGGTGGTTAGACTATGTTATTCAATACCTCTGTTGGAATGTCCCATTCACTCTCATCTGGAAGTGGATTCACTAACACTTGATATGCCTTCAAGAAGTATCCTCTAGTATAATAATCAGCACAATAATTTTGTACCTCCATATGTGTGTTGCTCAACACTGTCATAGCATGTGGACAAGGGATCCCGTCAATTTAAAAACGTTGGCAACTGCATTTCTTTTCACGCATGTACACTATGTTCCGCTTTTCAGCATCCATCACTGTATATATATTTAATCAGTTGAGGCCATTATCTGAATATTTTTAACAAATGTCATTAGTAAACCAGAGAAGGTAGTCAAGTATTTGAAACAAAAATGATGACTTAATATTTTTATCATCATGCTATCTGACAAGATAATGTTCTCCTTCAATATTATATTATATTTGTTCCCTAATTCAGTAAATGTTGTTGTTGCATCCTTTTTATTATCATTGTTCCGTCTCATAACTAAATTCATCATGAATTCTATCAAACTCTTTATTGGCAACTCTTTTGCTTCTCTAGTTGTTGAATTTAGGGACTCCGTTATATTTAAAGTCATTGTCATGATTATGTTTACTGTGGAAATGGGCTATTGACCATTTTTCGCACCCAATATCGTACAAGTAACTCCTTGCCCTATGATCGATGTTGTATATATCTTTCACGAGGCAATCAAAATCTGCCCTCGTATATGAATTTACATTTCAAAGAATATTGGCCTTAGCCGCTTGTGGTGCTTCCTGGAGTTACTTTTGACATTGTTCCGTAGATGGTAGATGCATATACAGTGAGGTACATATGGATATACATTCATAGTCGTCTTCAATATGGTATCATGTCGATTAGATACTATGCACATTTTTTCCCTTTCACCATAAGCATGTTTAAACATTCGAAAAAACCATTCCCAGTAAGCATCATTTTCGGAATCAACAACAGCATATGGTACCGGCAGAATTTTACATGAGTTAAGGAAATCAAAGAAGTAATCAATATGGTGTTGAGAAAATATCAATAATATCCCTTTCAAATAAGTTTCAAATAACTTAGCCGTTGCATCCAGTACACTGGCACACAACATGATCCCTGCATATGATGAATTAAGAAAACTTCCATCAACGACCACACATGCAATATTTCCATCCTCTAATTGACGCGTTCAGTGCAACAAAAGCATACAAGAAGTGCCTGCCATTTATTTTGTGTAACATTGTGAAAGACCCTGAATTCGTATTGCTTACCATATACAAGAAACTTGGCACTTTATGATACGATTCGACTAGAAAATCTCTTAACATTTCAAACGTCTTTTCTCTCGACCTATATGCTTTCTTGTAATTCATTCTAACCCCGTATTGGTTTCGCATGTATTCCATGATTTGTGCTGGAGTGTATATTGATTTCATATTGACAAACTTATTCTTCACCATTGTTGCAATGGTTACTAAAGTAGCATGACATTGTGACAAGATTCTCTCCACAATGGGGCAAGTGTGAAAATCTATGAATTTTCTCACCTTGAAAACGTTTGATTTGTGTAGAGTTGAAGATCTAAAAGTCCATGTGCATCTTTCATCGATACATTTAAGAGCATACCTATTTTTGGAAACACATAAAATGATAATGTGCAAGTTCAGTTGAAATACTATTTTGATACAAATTTGATACAACAATAACGCTTTGATACATATTCTATACATAAATGATACAAAAATGATACATATAAAATGATAAGGTGCACATCAGTATGAAAATAATGATTTGATATAATATTTATACATTAATGATACATATTACCATATGATACATATTCTATACTACAATGATACAAAATGGATACAACAATAATACATATAAATGATAACTGTGCAAGGTCCAGAGGGAATAATGCTTTGATACATATTCTACACTACGATGATACATTTTCTATACAATAATACATAAGCTATATTACGATGATACAGGTTCTATACAATGATACATATTTTATACGAATTGTGCATGGTCATGCGAAAAAATGCCTTGATACATATTCTAAGCTATACAATGATACATATTCTATACTATAATGATTCATGTTCTATACAACGATACATATTTCTATACTGATTTTGTGCATGATGAGGTGATATTAATACTTTGATACATATTTTATACTACGATGATATATGTTTTATACACTTATTTTATATTTTATACTACAATGATACATGTTCTATACAATGATACATATTTCCAGACAATAATTATATACAAAGACGATACAAAAAAGATACAAATATGATACATACCTTGATTTAGATGATCTTTCGATTAGAAACTGAAATCTCTGTTGTAGCGCATAGTGCTTCATTACACTGGATATCATATCCTTGTCCAATACAACTGACCTTCTGCAATTTCTTTATGAAGTGGATCATTGATTACTTTTTCGTCCTTTATTGTATCAAGAAGATCATCTTCATTTCTGTAATCAAGCATAACAATATAAACACTGTTTACTCCTTCTATCGCCATTGGAGGATTCTGTACTCCTATTTCATGATGTTGGATAGCAGTTGAAGTTGTTGCCACAAAATTAGCATTCGAACATTCACCAACATCTTTCATTGTTATGCGTAATGGATATTCATTGATATAAATGTTTTGCTTCTTCATCGCCATATACATTTTGACACTCATATCATTGTATATAGGCATTGATCCAGACTTCACCACATACTTAATCTTCATTATATTTGTAGATGAATCCATACCTAATTGCTTGTATATCTCTTCAACAAAATAGTTGTAACTACAATCTTAATTAATCAAAATTTTGTTAATACTCTAATTCTCAAATTCAATGTTGCTCAACCAATTACCTCCATCTTGAATCAATATTGGAATCAAAACTGGAGTGAAATTTGAAATTAAAGTCATTATGTTGAATCAGTTGCACAATTTCAGAGATATCAACTCAAATTAACTGATTTTTGGGGCGCAATTCGTGTGAATTTTTTTGATCTGTATGATTATTTTTGTGGCTGCAATTTTTGCCCTTGATTTTTTGTTAGTAAATTTGATTTTGCTATCTATTTGACACCTTTAATAGGTTTTATAGAAATTTTTCCTTCTTCAAAAGCGTGTTTGTAGCGTGAGTTTTGCAGGGTTTTTTCCACGGGGTTCTGTTTTCTGTTAAAAAAGCGTATCAAAAGTTTTGACTAGTTTTGGGTTTAGTTAATGGGCTAACAAATGTCTTTAACACATTATTGGGCCATCTGGTTTTCTTTAGTGGGGATCAGATGGCCAATTACGTCCTTAGCCCTTAATAATTTAATATCAAGATTTTTTTTTTAAAATGTTATAACTGTTTAATCTTGGAAAAGCCTATGTAGGGTTCACAGTACAAATATAACTTTGATTTATTATCTAATAATTTAATTTTTAAATATTAATCAAAAGTATTAGAATATGTTAGGTCTATTTACTGTAATATATAATTTAATAATTATGATAATATAAGATTTGTAGTCCTACTATAATAGGGTTACCCTTTACCCTATTGGACTAGGAAAATGATGATTTTACCTTTATATAAGGAGGTCATTATGATGAATGAAAATTAGAAAGAATTCTCTCATTATTTTTGTCTCCCTAAATTCTCGTCCATGTCTCAATTTTAATATGGTATCAGAGCCACGTTAAAAAGAACATAAAAATCCTAAAACAATGACATGTGACGGTAAAGAAATCGGCAATGCCAGCAAAGGAATTGCCGGTGAATAAAATAAAATCCAAAGAAAAATAATCTCTCCCTTCGACATTACGTCGAATGATAACCCTGGAATTGTGGTGAAACAAATCCAATTAAAGGGAAATAATTATGAAGAATGGTCTAGATTCATGAGGACATCTCTAAGAGCAAGAAAGAAGTTCGGCTTCGTCGACTATACAATTAAAATATCGGACGAAGAGTCGCGGACTTGGAAGATTGTTTGACTATAAACTCACTATTGGTGTCGTGGATTCGCAACACCATAGAACCGATGGTTCGCTCAATAATTACACATAAAGAGGAAGCGAAAGAATTATGGACGAGCATCCAAGAGCGGTTCGCCATTATTAACGGTCCGTGGATGCAATAACTAAAAGCGGAACTAGCGAAGTGTAAGCAAAAAGAAAGGACCATAGTGTATTACTATGGAACACTCACTAAGTTGTGGGAGGAATTAGCGAATAACGAACATATCTCAACTTGTACGTGCAGAAAGTGCACGTGTAATCTAGGAACTGGCCTAGAAGCCAAAAGAGAAGAAGAAAAAGTGTATCTTTTCCTCATGGGATTGGATGAGGGAACGTATGAAATTATGAGGTCGAACATACTGGCTCAGGAATAGTTGTCATCATTAAAGAAAGTCTATTAGAAGTTGGTGCAAGAAGAGCGTGTGAGAGGAGTCACACAGAAATAAGAGGACCGAAGTGAAACCATGGCTTTACGGGAAAGAAACCCTTACCGTGACTCAGGTAAAGAAAAAAATGATGGTACATTCTGCACACATTTCAAAAGATCGGGATACATTGTAGGCAGATGTTTTCGACTCATTGGCGGCCAGGAAATAAAAAAGAAGATGAGAAAATCGAAGAAAGAAGACGAGGACAGCAACAACAACATAGGGGTGAACCGGGATCCAATTGTAGAAGAGGCAACTACCGAGCTAACACCGTGGTTGTCAAAAAGGGAACTTAGGAGAAGACATGATCGGTGAACACAGGTGGCACAAGTCTTTACAATTTGAGCGATGAGATCCGGTAGACTGTGATTCACATGTTGAATTCCCATAGAATAAACCCGAATAGGAAAATGGATAGTAAAACCGAAAAATCATCTTGGATCATAGATGTTGGAGCTACCAACCATATGACAGGTAATTCGTAGGAACTTATCAATAAGCGAGACATTGCTAAGTGTCTGGTTCGTCTTCCGGACGGAAGTAGCTCAGTGGCTACAAAAGAAGGAACAACTAGGCTAAATGACAGGATATGGTTGAAGAATGTTTTTATGTTCCAGATTTGACATGCAATTTAATTTCTGTATCAAAACTAGTTGATTATTTAAATTGTGATGTGACATTTAGTAGAATTATGTGTGTTATATTGGACTCAGCCACGAGAAAGCTGATTCAAAAGGGTGTGCATCGAGGTGGAATTTACGATTTTCAAAATGTCCGCTTATGCGAAATATGAAGAAATGCAAATGGATGAGTCAATCACCCCCGTAACAAAGGTGATGGCGGGCTTCAACATGTCCAGTGAGCTGACAAGAGGAGAAGTTGAATTGACGGTTCACGCTGACGGCATAAAGTAGGTTACAGCCTTCGATATAGTAATCGGAGATATGGAATACAACGCATTATGAGGACGGCCATGGTTGCACGTAATGCAGGTAGTTCCTTCAACTTATCACCAGAAGGTTAAATTTCCCACACCTTGGGGGATCGGAGAAATCAGAGGAAGTAGTAGCTATCCCCGATCGGAGGACGCATTCACAGTGACGGCTATGCAAGAACAAAAGGCAGATAAATAGCAGTTACAGACACCGGGCCTAAAAGAAATGCTTGAAGGAATGAGAGAACAACTTACGTAGGAAGGGTGCTCAGATCTAGGCATCCCGAAAGGATTCATCCTGCCATTAGACAAGGACCCCACAGACTCAATCATCTTAGAGTAGAAAAGTGCGATTCTTTTCGAGGACATCCCGAAAAGAAGGTATACTTGGGCTTAGAGCTTTCACCCGGGCTCAAAAGTGCATTTTATGTTATTTAAAGATTAATTCTAATTGCTTTACACGGTCTCACCTTGAAATAACAAGGATCCCCCAAAGATAGCTATTCACCAACTGAGTGTTGATCCCAATCACACCCTAGTGAGACAAAGGAAACAACTAATATATATTGTCATGGATCAATTCAGAAAGGATGAGGTGACACGTCTGCTTAATATAGGATTAGTACTGAGGGTTGAGGACCCCGCATGGCTGGCTAACATGGTAGTGGTCCCCAAAAATTCAGAATGTGTATGGACTTTAAGAATTTAAATGAGGTGTGTCCTAAGGATTCGTTTCCTTTGCCACACATTGATCAAACGATTGATACCACAGTTGGGCATGAACTGCTCAGTTTCCTAGATGCATACTCCGAATACAATCAAATCAAATTACACTCGGAAGACCAGGAAAAAACTTTTTTCATAACTAATCACGATATTTTGTGTTACAATGTAATGCCTTTTGGTCTCAAGAATGCATGAGCAACTTACCAGAGATTGGTGAATAAAATGTTCGAAAAACAAATAGGCCATACAATGGAAGTCTACATCGACAACATGCTGCTCAAATCCCGAGAAGCTGAAACCTACCTGGAATCCTTAGCCGAAACTTTCGATGTCCTACGTCGTCACGACATAAAGCTAAACCCGGAGAAATATGCCTTTAGAGTCAGGTCTAGAAAGTTCTTAGGTTTCCTCATCTCCAGTCGCGGCATCGAGATGAACCCCGATAAAGTTAAGGCTATCCAAGAGATGCCAAGCGGATTAAATAACGTCAAAATGGTTTAAAGATTGACATAAAAGGTTGCGGCCTTGGGAAGTTTATGTCACGATCAGCAGACCGATGTCATGAATTTTTCAAATTTATGAAAAAGGATCGTCGATTCCAATGGATGCAGGAGTGTAGCCAGAGCATGCATGACCTTAAGGCTTACTTAGCTAGCCCTCACGTGATGGCCAAACCAAAAAAAAAAAGACTGCTCACATACATAACTGTCTCGACTGTGTCAATTAACATTGATCTAGTGCTAGAAGAAGGAGAGGTGTAACTCCCCATTTATTATGCTAGCAAAACATTAACATGGGCTGAGTCACGGTAGCCGGATGTAGAAAAGCTGGCCTTGGCCCTCGTCATGGCCATACGAAAGCTACGACCATACTTCTAATGACATCCGGTAAAAGTCATAACAGATGCCCCTCTGCATACCCTATTACAAGGGGAAAATCTCACAAGCCAGCTATCAAAATAGTCTGTCGAGATAACTGGATATGATTTGACATATCAACCTCAACTAGCAATACAAACGATGAGCTTACCAGAATTCACAAACAATTTTCCCCCACAATACGACCTTAAAAGTTGCAAGGTATGAATTCACCCTCTTTTTCTTTTTTGTTTTCCAAAACCATTTTTTTATCGCAAGGCTGAGACTGGCATCAAGTCTGGGAATGGTCATACAAATCACGTGCCCGAAGGATGTCAAAGTGATGACCGGAAAATACGTCCTGCACTCTTTTCACTGACCGGCGTTTTTCATGAATGAGTTTTCGCTGGTAAGGTTTTTAATGAGACAATAACTGTAAATCGTATTACTTAGAAGAACTCTCCGTGGAAATGCAAACACAAGGGAAAGAGATTTGCTCCTAGATAAAGGGGCCAGTGGCCTTCGCCTCTTTGTATTTTCTAAGTTTTGTCAGAAAATACATGTACTCGGGTCTACATACGAACGCAATGAATAAAACTAGGCTTGTTTTGTGGTTTCTACACTCTAAAGTTGTTCGTATGAACGTGTCCTCCAAAACCTAATAATATCCACCACGAACACACGACACGGCTAATATGACTCAGAACGTGAAGGAACATAACTTTATGCCAGTATAAGATCAGGTCGATACGGCCTACTCATCGGCACCGAACAAAGAGGGCCTCCTTTTATTATGAAATGGATGATTTAAATTCTCAATCATAACATACGCAGTCGAAAGTAACATTCTCGGATTGGGGAAACGATTGCTCAGAATCCCTTACATATTACCAAGAAATAAAAATGTAATTGTGGAACTTAAACACAAGCGCTCGAATTCGCCATAGAGCATAATCTCGATGAGGGGGTCCTTGGGTGGAAGGATCTCTATGGTTGAACTACTCCACTTCAAAGGACCGGTAATTCCTACACCCGACCATAAAGCATACCAACATTACCAGAGTGACAAGCAATATATAATGCCTCCCACACAGGACTTAGGTGATTTAACACAAAATTCTATAATTCAGGATGCAAAAATACAAGATAGCTTAAATACATTCCACAAAAATGCCTAAAAACACGGGCAATATTAGCAAACAGTACAAAAAGGGTTCCAGCAAGGACATGTGTCTCCGGAGCTGAGGAGGCCGGTGGTTCATTCGGGAGTGACACTCCCGCGTCATTTCCCATTGCCTCCGGAGCCTCGGAAGGTTTTCAAGACGGGTCTCCTCCCCGTTACCTTTCTCATTTCCGTTTTCAGCTACGGGGACCTCAAAAGAATGTTTCTTGCATCCAGTCGGGGCTTCCCCCTTCACATTCATGAGACCAGCTTTCGCTGTCAGAAGATTGAACAACGTCCACGGATGGGGCATGCACGAGAAAAGCCTTCTGAGCTATATCTTCCACCTTCAAAGCAACGACCAGGGCGGCGTTAATATTTAATAATCCCTCATAAACCTCCTGGAGAGCCTGCACTCGGGCCTGGTACACTGAGTGGGTCTTTTCAAGAATAAAGTCCATCTTCAGCTGCTGCACTACGACATCCGTATCAGACATGCTGACTTTCTGCATATCCTTACGAAGGGAAGTGTTGCTATCGATCATATCCTGGTTGTGCTTGGCCTACCTATCATACAGGGCAGACATGTTATCACATTTCCCCTCTAGAGTAGTCAGAGCTCTCTCCACATAAGCCTTGTCTTTCTTACAAGCCTCGAGTTCAATCCCTATGACCTGAATCCTCCACACCATGTTTGTTTCCCTCTGGACCACATCAGCAAAAATGCTCTTGATGCTCGGACCACTTCTTCTGAAGATCCAGGAGCTCCTTGTGAAACTTGGCAGCCTTCTTGCTGTAAATTCTCCTATCTTGCTCTGACTGGGCCAACCTGGCCTCCAGATTCTCTGTCGAAACTAGCTAGCTTTCTAGAGCCAGAAGTCTCTTTTGCAACTTCTGATACTCCAACATCCTCTCCCTCTCTTCGGTAAGCTTTCGTTGAAAACCTTTCATGGTAAGCAGGCTTTCTTGGGGTAAAGGACAGATCAGGAAATATCAGGAATCACGATATAAAAACAAATTGAAAGGTAAGATGGTCACATACCTAGGCGACCGCATGAGCCCCAATATTGAGGAAGCAATCGTCGGAAACATTCCTTATCTACTCAGTGTCCCTCTCGCACGCCAAAGGCATCAAATAGTTAGCAACCCCTACAGGCCGAGAAAGAAGGTTGCATTCTTGAGGAATGGAGAAAGTGACCTATCGATGAATAGTAGGATTGCGGACTGGCACCGGGAAAGTATCAACTAGCCACAATCTGCGGGAGCTTCGAGGACCCTCACTGCGCACACCGGT
This sequence comes from Anisodus acutangulus, assembly GCA_029783415.1. Classification (NCBI taxonomy): domain Eukaryota; kingdom Viridiplantae; phylum Streptophyta; class Magnoliopsida; order Solanales; family Solanaceae; genus Anisodus; species Anisodus acutangulus. The sequence goes on along the minus strand of JAJAGQ010000034.1, from coordinate 82,231 downwards.
GCTAGGATCCTCGATTCGCCTCCTGGGCACATAACCTTAGGGCGTAAGAGCCTTTCTCTGAGGAACCGGAGTAGGGCAGCCCATGTACATAATGGAATGCACGAAACGGATGCAGGTCCCACAGTCACACCTCCAACTCTGACTGGAGCAAGAATTCATTTTTTTCAGATAAATTTATCTCCCTAAAGAGATCAGTGGTGACGACCTCAGTTATAGCATCCATTTGACTAGAAAGCCTTAGAACAGAATCTATTTCCTCTTCACTGGCGTTGGACGCCAATTCAATAGCCACGGAAGGAATGAATAAGGCTGCCGAGGTCGGCCTTTGACTACCCTTCTCCTCAAAGACTCTGGTCGACCCTTTTGACCTAAGAGTCAAGAGGGAGATAATGACATTTTGGATCTGACAGAAGTGGCAGCCTCTGGATCTCATCCTAATTGAGCTGCAACTTGTATAACTTGCTCCAGAGCCACGTCCAGATCCTCGGGAACCTCAGCAAAAGCTTGGACCGACGCTCCATTTAGAGTACCATGATTTCCTCCCTTCCAATTGTGTTTTGACGCAATCTCCTGCCACGTACGAATGGTGGAAGACGTGTAGTCCAGAATATTTTAGACCCAGCGGGCCAAGCACTATGACTGAGAAAAGAAGAAGTACAAAATTCAGAGACATCATTTAAAACCTAAAAAGATGAAGCAGAGAAGGCAGGCGTAGGCAAAACACTTACGGTCAAAATTCCATTGCTCTATGATAGGGAGGGCTTGACTAGGTCCCTGGTCGCAATGACGATGTATCTCTCCATCCATCTCCGATCGAAATCATCATCAATTTTGGCAATTAAAATATTTTATCTACGAGGGGACAATTGAATGACTCCCGCCCTACATATTTTGGGAGAATAGAGGCGGATTAAGTGAGAAAGGGTAAAATCCTCCCCACATATGAAGAAAGGTATCTGAGGCATGCGATTTTCTTCCACGCTGCGGGACCAATCGGAGTCAGGTATACCTTGTATTTTTGGCAAAATTCCAGAATCACGAGATCAAAGAGTTGTCTCACCCTCATTGAAAAATGATATGTGTATACGAAAGAGTATCCCTGGTAGGAAGTGATGTTCTCCCCTTCCCGAGGGAGGAGCACCTCTATGTCAGTCAAGCCGCAATCTACTTTCACCCAGATCAAATAGCAAGCGCTAATAGAAGATTTGTACTTACTAGCTGGTCAGGACCGCTCGGACTCGGAAATCGTGGAAGTTGAGTGCTTCGTAAGGTCTTTTAAAGAAGACCAAGTGTTGGGAATATAAATGTTAGCTTGGAAATTGGGAAGAAGAAGTTGATGATTTCTTTTGTCTCGACGTCCTACTGACCGATGGTAGACAATCTACGTTGGGCACTTGGTGAATAGAGACGTCAGTATCACCACGAGCGAGGTTCTACGCTCGGGTGGTAACGTCGCCAACTACTGAGGAATCAGAAGACATGGTAGAGAGATTGAAGAGAAAAGGAATATAAACCGATTTATTTTTTCTGAAGAGCAAGAAAGAGTGCTGAAAGATAGGGAAAGCAAATGAGAGTCCTTGAAAGTGAGAGGATATGTATAAGGTAAGGGAAGAGGTGACGTTTTGTTTAAAATGAAGGAAATCAAATCGTTGTTATGGTATCTACTCCCGAGGGAATCATGTGGATGAACACGTGATGCATGTAAAGTAAATCTTATAAGGGCCGCAGAGTATTTAATGAAAAAAGTTGGCGTGCGGAGAAGGACAACCGGTCAGGTTAGAGAGCAAGTTTCGGGAAATATCATGAGAGGGCAAGAATTGATGGTAGAATAAACTCTTCAACTTCCCGGTCCCATAGGTTCAAAGGCCCTGGAAAGTGGGGGACTATCTGTATTTGAAAAAAATGTCCCCGGAAAGACTAGCGTATCTGAGAAGTCTAATGTCCCCGGGTTTCTATATAGTTGTCTCCCACTCCCAACAATCCTCATCACATCAGCCCTCCTAGAACATAGTATCGCGGCGCGTGTGCGCACATTGACATCGGCACACTCACGTCATCATAACTTTATGGGGCATAATAGTCTAGTTTTGTTTTATATATAGAAGACTTAGAAGAGAATGAAGACACACTATATTCTCCAAGCTTACACTTATAACCAATATTCTCTCTTTCAGATCAATATACCAAAGCACTTGTTCATTCTTCATTTCGAATCTAATTGATTTATTCATTTTAGTTGCTTATTATTTTACTTACTAAATTTCTTATTATTTACTCGTATAACCTAGCTCGTGATACCAGACTCATTACGGAGCTCTCCGGATCGGATACATCCTACTTGTCTTTAAACCTTATAATACAAATCTCTAACTGTGTTTTTTGTTAGAATCATTTTCATCTGAAAACATAGTTATACCATGATTTTATCCCAATCAAACGTGAGATAAACTCATCTCAAATTTAATTTCAGGATTAATTATCTGTTGGAAATTTGCCTTTGGCGGGGAGATGTGTCCACCCATCTTTGATGAATTAAACATTAGTGTTCCACATGTTGGAGGCTTTGTCTCTTTACACATGCATGATCTACGAAGTGAGTAGATGACCGTAGGGCCAAGAATCGTCAAATTTCGTTGAGAAATGAAAGAGATATTGGTCCACGAAGTAAGGTGTTTGAGGCATGGAAATATGGTATGGGACAAATCTACCACATCAGTGGGAATAGAAAGAATTGCTTTTATATAAGTCTCTAATTGGTAAAGGGTTTGGGACCCCAAGGGGTATCCCATGTGTTTAAAGGAGGGAATACCTAGATGTGCTTGGGTTCATGGCTAAGCCCACACACGCGTCGCCGCCGCCCGCCCGTCCCGTCTGGTCCGGGCTCGGGCTCGAGTCTCGGGTCTCGAGTCACGGGTCACGGGCTGTGGGTTGTGGGCTGTGGGGACTTTCTGATATTATCTTTTTGGACCAGAGAACTCTGTCAGATGTACAGTTTGATCCCTGAAGTTGATTGTGGGGTGACGGAAGGCAGAAAACTTTCTGCCTACCGTTGGACTATTTTATGGAGTATTAACCAGCCATTATTTGGCTGATTAACTCCTCCATTTTGACCCTCATTCATGTCCATTAAACAGCCTCCTTCAATGGCCATTACTTGGTTGTTTTAATGCCCTCCTAATGGCCATTAACAGCCACGTTTTGGGCAGTTGTACAGCCCCTCCTCATTGCTATATATTGAGCCTTCTTTGGCTCAATTCAGTGACGGGAAAGACACTGAAAAATAGGCAAAACAGTCACGAAAATAGTGGCAAAAAACTGCTCGAAACAGTGACTGAAATTCAGTGAAAAACATTGACCAAACCCTCACATATACACAAGATATACACAACAAAGACACACTATATACACAGAGACAAAAGAGAAGAGTAAAGAGAAACTCTTCCTTCCTATTCCATATCTTCAGCAAGTCGATTCATATTTGTTTTCTTCGCCAGGCTCAACCTATTGGCTTTGTAGCGTTGAGATTAAAGTGTTATTTTATCTTGGGAGACTATTGCTCGTTAACGTAAAAGCATATATACGGGGCAATCTTGTCTTAAGGACAGAGGGCTATCACTCGACTCAACACACAACGTTGTAACCATCCAGATTTAGTTGTTTCTTGATTTCAGGTTATCAAGATTCAAGACACAACAAGTTTGCGGCAGTTTTGAAGATTGGCCTATTTGTTCAACAAGATTCAATTTCTGAAGATTGAATATTTGTTCATCCTTTGGAATACTTGTAATAGTTATTTACTTTCCGTACTGCTTTATAAAGTACCATAGAGTACCAACAACTTAAGCCAAGATTGTATTGTATTACTATTAGTGTTCGAAAGATGTCGGTCAAAGGTTGTGTGACCAAATCTGGATATGGCTGTGGTTTTCTGCTTGAAGACAGTGATGATGATATTGTTGAAGTTCAACATGTTCATGATGTCACCGCTCCCAAGAGTGGTGGGAACAAGCGCTCCCGAGAGCCTGAGGATGTCAACTGGGACAAGAGGAGAAGGTTAAAGATGTGGTTCTATCTTGCAGCATAAGGCCTATATCTGTCCCAGACAAAGAGTCCGAAATTGGGATAAGTATTTTTCTTACTTGTCAAGAATAAAGATTAAATGATGTCTGATTAAAAATGGATTAAAGTAAGGAGGAATATAAAAATAATTTATATTCCTTAAGCTTTAAAATCAGAAGTTTAATCTCATCTTCTTTCCCGTTTAAAGATTGGACTTTGTAAACGACTTAAAAAGATCCGTTCTTTTAAGTGTAATTATTAAAAGTGTGTAAAGTATGTTCGCACATACGATGGAGAAAGATCCACTAACTGTGCGAAAACTGTTACCACTCTTAAGTAAGCGCCAAGAATTGTCTGGGCACCAATCATAACGGAAGAAGTCTAAAAGCTAAAAACGTTGAGCCTGTCACACTATTTGGCAGAAGATCCTTCATAGGATGATATTGGACACTCAGTCATACAAAGCCTCCGGGCGACTGGAGTGGGCCAAAATTCCTTTGATATGATGATATTGGAGACTCAGTCATATAAAGCCTCCGGTCGACTGGAGTGGGGCCAGAATTCATTTCATAGGAAAAGTAATGGACACCTAGTGTGGTGGGCCAGAGTTTTCAGGTCTTAAATAATATGAAGGCCTAAAGAAAGGCAGAAAAGAAATTGGACACTCAGTCTGCCAAAGCAACTGGAGTAGGCCAGAGTATCCAGATCACATATGATCCGGTTACGCCCTAACCACGGGCAAGAGGTTGTTCATGTGAAGCAACGCCACCTCTAAAGTAGAAGGGGTTGGAGAGATTGTCCTCAATAGGACTTCAGGGGAATGGGATCACTCTCAGATGAGGTGATACATGTCCTAAACTTGGTTTAAGGGATGTTGTTGGTCAAACTGGTTTGAGACTAGTCCAACGGGTCTGTAATAACTAAGAATGGTACAGTATGTCTATAGCCAAATGAATGATATATTTTTAATCCGTGCATCTATGCCATCATAGATTAAGACACGTTAATTAGCAAGTCATTCAAAAGCTAACGATGTTGAGATTGTTTCCTTCTGTCGACATGAACCCTCAAAATGAATGTGAGGTAGACGAAGAGGCAAAATCATCTTTCCAAATTCCGTCAAGGGAATAGCGAAAGAAGCACCGCTCCTCTAGAACTTAGTCACACCTACTAGGGTGATTTGAAGTTTATACAAAATAGAGGGGGGGAGACAAGTACGTTGTGATCTTCATTGATGATGGTACAACGTATGGAATCCTTTGTTTGTTGAAAAGAAAAGATGAAGTTGTTGAAGCGGATAAGCGCTACAAAGCAGAAGTTGGAAATCAACTGTAGCGATAGAGGGGGAGAATGTGAAGCATCGTTCATTAAACGACTGTTCATTACTCACCTCAGTCCAATGGTGTTAGCCAAGCGTAAAGCCGTACGCCCATATTATGTGGGGCAAGGCGATCCTTATCTCTAATGCGATTCTCAGCAGAAATACGCATAAGGATAAGGGTAACCCTCCGTGTGAGACATGGAAAAGATCTCACATACAAATATTATGATGCGAAGTGGTTTAGTACCAAAGACTGTAGATTGCATATCCACTGGATCTGCAAATAACAGTAGTGCTTATCGCCTCTTGGTGTCGAAGAATGCTGAATTCTTTGAAGATAACTTTTCTTGAAAAAGGAAAAAGGAGTAATTGTTCAAGGTTAATAAGAACCCGCGAGGGCTTGACTGTCCGAAACTAGACGTTCCGTATCTACAGAACTCGAAAGTTGATGGCTATCCGGAACTTAATATTCCAGATCTGCAGAACTCAGGGATTCTAGATGTTGAACCAAGACGGAGCAAAGAAGGGGACAAAGACTTGTTCCAGTCCTTCTAGCTTGTATGGTTGAGAACGAACCATAGACAATTGACAAATAATTGTCATCTCCAAAAGCGTTGCTTTGGAAAGAAGCTACAAAGAGAGAAATAGATTCCATCATATAGAACCATACTTGCGTAATGGTTGATCTTCCTCCGGGAAAAGAACCTTTGGGTTGTGAAAATGGATACTCAAATGTGAGTACAAAGTAGATGGATCTACTGACGAGTATAAATCCTCGGTTACTTGTACAAGTGCTCCCCTGCGAGTAGCTTAACATCATGTTGAAACAGCCTTCCCAACCGGAGAGTTGGAAGAAGAGGATCAGAGTTGGTTTGCTGAACTGTTGGGCTTCTTCCTGAACTTTCATTTTGGTCCCTAAAATGTTTACATTTTGGTCCCTAAAATGTTTACATTTTGGTCCCTAAAATGTTTACATTTTGGTCCCTAAAATGTTTACATTTTGGTCCTGGAAGTTTCAGATAAAACAGAAACAATGAATCTGATCACAGAAACATTGACTCTGAAGTTAGAAAGCCAACAGTTGGAGAATCAACAATCTGAAAGTAAAAGTCATATTGAAACAAAGTTTCGATATGAAAGATATGGATATCACAGATGACATCTTAGGAATTGGATTTCTAAGACATCTAACGGACTGATCGATAGTTGATAGTCTCGTTGAAGCCACCAATGGATATGAATCATAGAACTGATTGGAATCATGGTGCACCCATAGACAAGGAGCGATATGCTCAGGTCACGTGTACTTCAATGTATTGTACATACTACAACCGACCTGGTATCGTCCTACAAAGAAGATCAGTTGAACTAAGGATTACTGATAATTTTAATACATGATCGGTAGAAGGCGTTAAGTCGGATATGACGATATCTGAATTATTCGCTTATCTACAGATTATAGTATTCTGGATGTCCAGCGGTTCTGGGAGAACACAGTGATGCAAACTGGACATCAGATCTGAAGAACACCAAAGCCACAAGTAAACGTGTATGGTGGTTCTTGGTAAATCCTCTAAGCAAATCTGCATCGGCCGATTCATGATGGAATCAGAGTTTATCGCTTTATACAAAGCATTAAAGAAGTTGAGTAACTTCACGACTCCTTAGAGGACGTCCATTATTGGGAGAAACCCGTGCCTTCAGCAGTTATACAATGTGGCTAGCCGGTCGGCTTCAGGAAGGACACGGATGACGGCGGCTGGACATATCTGTCAGGATCTGTCATGAGACATAAGACCGTATGGCAGTTGATCATCACGGGTGTCACTTCCTTGTTTACTAACTAAGGGACTACCCGGAGATCAAGTGTTCTGCCGGTCTAGGGGAATGGGCTTAAAACCCAAACAATACGAACCTTTGCGGTGGAAACCCAACCATATTGATTGGAAATCCCAAGAATTTGGTTCAATGGGAAAACTAAGCGGCAAAAGGTTCAGTTGAGCGCTTCGGTGGAAGCAAGAAGCACTTCGGATGATGATTTATGTACGAAAACATGAATCCAAAGTTGTTCTCGCGATAGACATGAAAGTGCTACCTGCATGGTGGGTAAATGTTAAGCTTCCAAACCTTTAATGATCCTCAAACGGTTGAGGTTAAGGTTGGGGAAACTTTTAATGATTCCTAACACTTGTGAAGTGGGGTATAGCAGGATACCTTGTAGGAGATCACCTATTTAAGTGCGAGAATGACCGCCTCAAATGAACGCACTTAAGAATCCAAGTCTGTCCACGGCCACAATGGACAGAAACGTATGAAGAAAAACGAATAAGAAGAGATATTGTGTTGATATCATTGTCTTGGCTTACACTAAACACTGACGGTTCAAGACATCACGTTCACCGCACAGTAAGTAAGTCTGATGGTATTCAGCTAGGGAAGGTTCAAAGCGAAAGCTACCTCTCATGATGCAATATCTTTTCGCTGAAAGATTGCTAAAATGTAGGTACCTTGTGTGTGTGCCACAATCTCTCTTTCATAGAGGGGATTGTTGGAAATTTTCCTTTGGCGGGGAGATGCATCCACCCATCTTTGATGAATTAAACACTAGTGTTCTGCATGTTGGAGGCTTTGTCTCTTTACATATGCATGATCTACGAAGTGAGTAGATGATCGTAGGGCCAAGAATCATCAAATTTCGTTGACAAATGAAAGAGATATTGGTCCACGAAGTAAGGTGTTTGAGGTATGGAAATGTGATGTGGGACAAATCTACCACATCGGTGGAAATAGGAAGAATTGTTCTCTATATAAGTCTCTAATTGGTAAAGGGTTTGGGACCCCAAGGGGTATCCCATGTGTTTAAAGGAGGGAAGACCTAGATGTGCTTGGGCTCATGTCTAAGCCCACACGCGCGCCGCCGCCGCGCGCCCGTCCCGTCCGGGCTCAGGTCTCGGGCTCGGGTCACGGGCTGTGGGCTGTGGGGACTTTCTGATATTATCTTTTTGGACCAGAGAACTCTGTCAGATGTATAGTTTGATCCCTGAAGTTTCATATGTACAGTTTGGACCTAAATTCTTTCATATATACATTTTGGTCCCTGAAGTTTCAATATTTACAGTTTGGTCCCCAGAGTTTTTGGAAAGTTGATTGTGGGGTGACGGAAAGGAACTTTCTGCCTACCGTTGGACTATTTTATGGAGCATTAACCAGATATTATTTGGCTGATTAACTCCTCTATTTTGACCCTCATTCATGTCCATTAAGCAGCCTCTTTCAATGGCCATTAACAACCATTACTTTGCTGTTTTAATGCCCTCCTAATGGCCATTAACATCCATGTTTTGGGCAGTTGTACAACCCCTCCTCCTTGCTATATATTGAGCCTTCTTTGGCTCAATTGATGACGGAAAGACAACGAAAACAGCAAAACAAATACTTAAAAACAGTGGTAAAAACTGCCAAACAAAGGATGGCGAAATTCAAAGGAAAACATTGACCAAACCCTCACATATACACAAGATATACACAACAGAGACACTATATACACAGAGACAAAAGAGAAGAGTAAAGAGAAACTCTTCCTTCCTATTCCATATCTTCAACAAGTCGATTCATATTTGTTTTCTTCGCCAGGCTCAACCTATTGGCTTTGTAGCGTTGAGATTAAAGTGTTGTTTTATCTTGGGAGACTATTGCCCGCTAACGTAAAAGCATATATACGGGGCAATCTTGTCTTAAGGACAGAGGGTTATCACTCGACTCAACACACAACGTTGTAACCATCCAGATTTAGTTGTTTCTTGATTTCAGGTTATCAAGATTCAAGACACAACAAGCTTGCGGCAGTTTTGAAGATTGGCCTATTTGTTCAACAAGATTCAATTTCTGAAGATTGAATATTTGTTCATCCTTTTGAATACTTGTAATAGTTATTTACTTCCCGTACTGCTTTATAAAGTACCATAGAGTACCACTCATACCAAACTAGCCCTAAATGTACAATTTATTCCTAATATTATATAACGTGTGGTTTAACGACTCAAACTACACACTGAACATAAAGTAAGATGAAATGATAATAAAATAATAAATACTAATTGTTTTCTTCAAAAAGGATAAAGGTATCCTAAAGCCAAAGGCAAATGCCACATGGAAAAATCTTGATCCGTGAGCCTGCTTCGATGGCTTTTGACTTTATTTAAGGCCGGCGATTACCTAAAACCTTATACAAACACGTAATTTTCTGAAATATTTAATTCAATAAAAAACTATGAGAATTCTTGTCAAAGACTCAAGACTTTATCATAAAATAAAATACTAATTAATCTTTGTTCCTTTAGTTTTCAGACCAAACAAAGTAAGGCAATCTTTCACCAAATAATCGATCGAATTTACACTTTCTTTTTCTAGTCGGTATACATAATTTATATATTAATTATATATAATATATAATTTTTTATATATTATCCTTGGCAAATACTCAAACTTTCTCAGAAAATAAAATAATACTTAATAGTTATTCTGAGAGGCGGATGTAGGCTTTAACACTTATATCCCCATCACACGCAATAAGATACTCCCTTCAAATTAAAAAGCGTGTACATTTAATCATTTTTCGCATTCTTTAAGAAAATATTAATTTTTAAGTAAAAATAAATAATTTAATTAAAATATTCTTAATTAAATATGTATTGAAATTTGATCACCTAAACAATTAATAAGGATAAATCTGAAAAAGTAAGGTTAATTTTTTCTTGATTTGGTAAGTGAAGACTTTTTTTACTCAAAAAATAAAGGCTGAGTGGACACTCTTTTTTATCCGAATGGAGTAATAAACAGTCAAGTAAAATTCAATTTACGAAATAATTTAATCTGTGGAAAAGATCGTTATGGTAAAGTCATAATGTCAGGAATCATTACCACAAGGCATAGAAGCGGAGGTCATAGACGTCTATACCATTAAATCAATTTTTAATATATGATTCAGAAGAATTAGTAGAACCTAATTATAAAAATTAAATTTAGAACCTAATTACTAATCTATGAAATCGCTATTACGAATTCCACAATTCATAAAATTCAAATCTTACATTCACCTCTTATTAATCCTTGAATTTTCAAAAACAAATAAGGTAATCTAATTTACACCACCAAGAACCCACCAATTATTTTCCTTTTGTTGCTCTTTTCTCCCTTTTTGTCTTTTTGTTTGTTTTCTAATTCAAAGCTTCAATAGAAGAAGAATAGTAGTACTATCATACCTACTAGTCCTCTCTTATCTTTCTCCACAAAAACAACCACATTTCATTGACTTTCCCATAAATTCTTACCAAAATAAAGCTCTTCCCCTCCAACCCCCTAGAAACCAATTTTCTTCCTTCATTTTTGTTTTCCATTTTTGCTAATAAATTGAATCAGAAAAAGAGGTGGTGGTAGTGACAATGGGGAATTAATTTCAATTTTGATTCTTGGTAAGTATATATATTATTTCTCCTCTCTATACCTTTTCTATTTTCCATTTCACCCTTCCTATAGACATGTTTATATAGAAATTAAAAATTGTGACATGGTTCAACCTTTAATGTATGTCAAACGATATCGAATTCAATTGAACCCATCAAATAAGTGTATATACTTGTTCAAATTGTTAATTAATGATAATTTTTATATTGAGTGTTGAAAATTTATAAGCATACACATGTTTGTTGTAAATATCCTATGTCGAATATTCATCTTTAAAGTGGAGCTAGAAGCTGTCGTACGGTTCGATCAAGTCTGGTAATTTTAGTTCAAACTTTATGTTAATTTTAATTGTTCAGTACCAAATACGTACAACTTTAAGTTTAAAATCCAATTAATAACACCTTATTTGACTATCCTAAAAATTAGAATCCATAAAATTCAACTCCGGATTCAGCCTCTATATATATAATAGCTGAAATTTTGGGTTTTGGATTGCAGGAAAATTCTAAGAGAGGGATTAGCAGGAAGAACAAAGGTGAATTGCTGACACATAGAGATAATGAATGGTGGTGATCGAGTTATAAGACGACGAAAGAGTCTAACTGAACGGTTAGGATTGAAAGGAATCGGATGTTGTGGGCCCGCTTGGGGTATCTTGCCAGCAACAACGTTAAATGTCGTTGACGATGACGAAAACAATGACGTAGAAGTGATGAATCATCATATCCACACATCACCAGAAATACCGTCAGCAACGTGTTTGGCGGTGGAAGGAAGTTCATCTTCATCAAGGATGAACTTGGCGACGGCATTAGCAGCAGAACGCCACTTCAGAGCCGAATCAGATGACACTGAAGTTAGCAGGCCGGGCCTGGATTCGAATTCAAATCCGTTAAGGCCCGATAGTGATGGCCCGGGTAGAACTGTACCCGGGACACCAACGAGAATGTCGTTGATGAGATTGTTAGAGGAAACAGAAGTCTATGAAGGAGAATTATTAATGGAAAAAGAAGATGAGGGAGTGGTGGGGAGTGATTGTGTGTGTTGTGTGTGCATGAGAAGGAAAAAAGGAGCAGCATTCATACCATGTGGGCACACATTTTGCAGGGTGTGTTCAAGAGAGCTTTGGGTAAATCGAGGTAATTGTCCACTTTGTAATAGATCGATTCTTGAAATTCTCGACATTTACTAAGGAAAAAAAAAAGAATCCAATGTTTGATCATTGGGGATTTGTACATTTGTTGGTGAATTCAAAATTTAAAGTTTATAAATTTTAAAATTTTATATATATATGAAGTTTGGATGAATATTATTAAATTCAGTTGAACCGTATTTCTTTACTAGTTTCCCGACCGATAATATTAGTAAAATCGGAAGAATTTTCATCAGTGGGTAAATGGAATACTGAGTGAGCGGGAGGGGAATTTGATTTGAAGAATTGTTGAATGCAATGAAACGTAAAAGTTTGATGTTAGTTGTCTTTTTCTAGTCCTTTTTTGGTTTACTATTTGGTGTCCGCTAGTCAATAGCTCAGTTGATGACTATCTGAACAATAAATGTTTTGGGATGCATAAAATTATTCATCCTTAATCAGAGATTTCGATTTCAAGTCCTAAATATGAAAAAATTATTAGGGAGCGCTTTTGTTTAATTGAGTCTTATGCGATGTGCATCCAAATTAATCGAGGCTTCAATGCAGATAACAAACATCAAATGAAAAACCAAAAAACTAATCCTCAAATCACTTGGAAAGATCAAATACTCAATGAGTCAAAATGACCTACTGAAAGTCCGCTTGGGCAGCTCAATTGGTTATCAAGGGGGATATTTGGAAAATGGCCAAGATCGAATCCCGTCAGCGGCAGTGGGGTTACTTCTTGAAATAAAGGAGGGCCCCTTGTGCGCAGCGTGGTACTAATCTGATCTTTGAAATCAATCGAGTCACTATGATTTACCTCCTTCAAAGACCTGTCGGACCGGGGTGTGGGGGCTCCTGGGGTGGGAGTTCCACCTTTTTTTTTTGGAAAATGACCTACTGAAAAATTGTAAATTGCCAACTGGCTTAAAGGTCCCATTTTGTTATTAATAATATCAAATTTATATCAACAATGCAACATCAATGTTTAATTAAGGTCTTTGATTTTATCTCCATCGACTTCCTTCTAAGAAGCAAAAAGGAAATATTTCTTTAGTTATTTTTTGTATTATGTAATTATCTTGAAAATTTTCAGAAACTTCTCTATTTAACCTAATTATATTTTTAAAAACATTCCAATTATTTGACATTAACTTCCATTAAAAGTTAATACTCCGTTGTTAAAACATTTCTATATTTTCTTAATGTAAAACTTTTACAATCACAAATGTTCATGTTTAAGATTATATGTTTCAAAAATCTTTATAACTAAATGTTTTAGCATCATTTCAAATCACAATTTTTTTAAAAAAAAATTGTGCCGAGTAAAAAGATGTCAAACAAAATGAAATGGACAAAATATGATGTCTATATAGTGAAAGAAATAATTCTATTGATTATTTTCATTAATTGAAAGACTATATATACAAGTTACATATTTCCATAATAGGAGAATCTTATTCTTATTCTACTCCTAAAACCTTATTCTACCATAATTCTAACTATACAATTATGATAAGTGTATAAGACTAATTAAGGTAACCTTTACACTACAAATATTACAACCATATACATACCAAATATACAATTCTGCCTGTGATGGGCCATTCTGTCCGAGATGGGCCATTCTGTCCGCAACAGTCCAAAATTACACGTGATATACACTATGTATACCAAGTGTATATCACGGGTATATACCTTGTTTAACACACCCCGCAGTCATAGCGGACGGTCTTCGAACACTGAGACTGTCCCTAAAATCTTCAAAAAGGACCGCGGGAAGACCCTTTGTAAAGATGTCTGCAATTTGATATCGCAACGGGACATGGCATACGCGAACTTGACCACGAGCAACCTTTTCACGGACAAAGTGAATGTCCATTTCGATATGCTTAGCGCGGTGGTGCTGAACCGGATTACCAGAAAGGTAGATGGCACTAATATTATCGCAATAAACCAAGGTTGCATTCTGAATGGGACAATGAAGCTCTAACAGCAAATTACGTAACCAACATGACTCCGAGACCACATTAGTTACCCCTCGATATTCAGTCTCGGCACTTGAGCGGGATAGAGTCGAATGACGCTTTGCAGACCAGGAGACCAGGTTGTTGCCAATGAACACACAATAGCCTGACGTAGACCGTTTGGTATCGGGACAACTACCCCAATCAACATATGTATACGAAACAAGTATGGACGTCGAGGAAGGATATAAATGCAAACTATAGTCAAGTGTTCCATGAATATACCAAATGATGCGTTTGAGTGCATTCATGTGCTCAATTCTGGGATCATGCATGAACAAACACACCTGCTGGACAGCATATGTAATATCCGGTCTCGTAAAGGTCAGATACTGAAGGGCCCCTGCAAGACTGCGATAGCTGGTCGTATCCTCGTAGGGTATACCAGCCGCGACACTAAGCTTGGGCTTTGTATCAACTGGAGTGGAAGTGGACTTACAGGATGACATCCCAGCCCTCTCGATGATCTCAGCTGCATACTTCCGTTGAGACAAGAACAATCCATCGAAATGACGAGCGACGACAATCCCCAAAAAGTAACTCAAGGGCCCTAAGTCTTTCATAGCAAACTCAGAGCTGAGCATAGTCATGATAGAATGGTGTAAGGCATCTGTAGAGGCAGTCAAAATGATATCATCCACATATAATAGAATGTAGGCTAATGATGCACCACGACGGTAGATGAACGAGGAATTATCCTACTTGCTGTGAGTGAACCCAATAGTCGAAACATAGTCAGCAAATCTTGTATACCAGGCCCATGGAGACTGCTTAAGCCCATATAAGGACTTCTTCAACAAACAGACATGATGAGGATGTTTGGGATCCCTGAATCCCAACGGCCGATGCATATAAACTGTTTCCTTGAGATCATCATGTAGGAAAACATTATTTACATCTAACTGATGAATAGGCCATGCTTTTGAAAGAGCCAAGCTGAGTACAGTGCAAATGGTAGTCGGCTTGACCACCGGACTAAATGTCTCACCACAATCCACCCCAACCTGTTGAGTCTTACCATCACCCACAAACTGTGCCTTATGTCGTGCAAATGAACTATCTGAATGTTCCTTGTGAGCAAAAATCCACATAGACCTAATAATATTAATACCAGAAGGACGGGGCACCAACTCTCACGTCTTATTATCAATAAGAGCATTATATTCATCGGTCATAACAATTTTTCAATTGGGGTCATTTAACGCAGACACATGAGTACGTGGTAAGGGTGATTTAAGAACATAATAATTTAAATTAAAATGTCTCTTTGGTTTTAAAATACCCCGCTGACTACGAGTGATCGGTCTATGACTTGAGGAGGTAGAGGACGGATTTTGGGAATTTTCTAGGCTCGGACGGATGGGTGGCAGCGGTGGGCTGTTGGCCCAAGACGGTAATCAGTGTTGAACCGACCGGTTCAGACTGGGCTGATCGGCCCAATCGCCGAACTAATCGATGGCGATGTGCAACGGACCAGTGGGTCCAACGGGTAGTGGCCCCGCTGGAGAATTTTGGGTGCGGGACATGTTCAAAAAATGATGAGTAATATACGGGGATATACCATCATCCAAAAAATTATATGAACTAGGCTCGGGAGTATGAACTTTAGTAAATGGAAATTGGGTTTCATCAAAAATTACATGGTGATTAATAATGATTTTCTTGGAGGATAAATCAAAGCATTTGTAACCACGATGATTAGATGAAAGCCCCAAAAAATACACATGGAGTAGACCGGGCCTGAAGTTTGTTAATTGTGGTGGATGGGAATAACAGATAACACAAGCACCCAAAAATCCGAAGATGAGAATAAGACAGAGTCTTATTATATAAAATTTAAAGGGGAGGAAGAATATGTCAGACCTTTGGAAGAAATTATGTTAAGGAGATATGTAGCCATTTGAAGAGCATGATGCCAAAAATATGGGGGTACGGAAGCATGAATTAAGAAAGTGCGGACAATGTTATTTATGGAACAAATTTTGCGTTCGGCTTTCCCAGTTTGTGAAGACGTATGAGGACAAGAAAAATGAAAATTGATCCCGTTGTTAGCAGAGAACTCCCGAAACACCCCATTGTCATATTCTTTGCCATTATCATACTGAATATTTTTTATTTCTCGTTCGAATTGGGTTCTAATGAATGCTCTAAATTTTAAGAAGGCGGAAAACATTTGAGATTTATTTGCAATCGGAAACGTCCATAAAAACTTAGAGTAATCATCCAAAAAAAAACATAATACCGATGACCCAAAGAACTCAGAACAGGAGACGTCCATAGGTCGCTATGAATAATATCAAATGACATTAAAGTATGAGAATTCGAGTCAACAAATGGCAACCTAACAATTTTTTCTAAAGAACAAGACTGACAATTTGGAGTACTATTCGTACCCTTACATAAAATAAAATTATTTTTATGTAAAGATGACAAAATAGAAGATCCCGGATGACCAAGTCGGGCATGCCACAAGGAAGGAGCTAGGGTTGCGAACGCTGACGGCAAGGCTGGACTCGATGAACTGAAACAGGGTGTGATAGGATAAAGATCTCCCCTACTATCACACCTCATGAGAGGACTCCCCGTCTTGAAATCCTTCACAGAGAAACCAAAAGGATCAAATTCAACAGAAACAGAATTGTTAGTGGTGAATTTTCGGACACACGCTAAGTTTTTAATCAATTTGGGAGCGTGTAAAGTATTTTTCAAGATAAGGGGAGGATTGGGGGGAGACAAAGTTTTATGACCATAACCCTGAATTGGAATAGAATTACCATTACCGACACTTATACCACGAGGGTTGCTCAAATTGGAATAAGACGAGAGAGTACCTTGATCGGAAGTCATGTGTGTCGTTGCGCCGGTGTACATGCACCAATTTGGATTCGGTTGCGTCAACCCAAGTGTGTGCATTGCGGCCTCAATGTCGGTGTGAGTAGGTGTAGGGCCTACTGCTGAGAATGCTTATGTGGGCCGAGACCCAAGCAGTCCACCCTGCTGCCCCAGCCTAGTGCTGAACCGAGATGATGTAGGCTTATTGTTGGGCTTGAATTGGGGTTGTCCAGCCCACTGCCCATTGAAAGGGCCTGGAAAATAGAGGTTCTTGGGCCACAACCTATTGCCCCAACCCCACTGCCATGGGCCCCACGGCTGGGACCAGTAGAGAGGAGGCCCACTGTTGACTGGATAGGGCCCACTGCCGGACTACTGACCACCGGAACCGCCGCGTTTGCCCCCGCGGTTTTTGTTATTATTCTTACGATTATTTTTGCCGTCACTATGAGTACGGTTTTGGTCCGAATTATCAACAAAACCCGAAGAATTTGTGGAGGACGTCATCAGGACTACGGGGCATGCTCCGGTAGCCGCCTTTTTAGCCAAACCGACTTCTTCCAACGTAAGCATGGAGCGGGCTTGATAAAAAGCGGAAAGTGAGTTGCTTTGACGAAGGAGAGTCCCAACGCCATTATAGGCCTCAGAAAGGCCGGCAACCAATTGTAGAACCAGACGATTCTTTGTCACATGTGCGCCAACGTTATAGAGTTGGTCAGCCAACTCCTTGAGTTTCTTGCAATATGCAGACACGTTTGAAAATTCTTTCATGCGAACTTGAGAGAATTCCTGCTCGAGTGTGATAACACGTGAATGTTGGTTATCTTGAAATATGTCACGCAATCTATTTCAGGTAGCCATAGCCGTAGTGTCCGGCTCAATAATCGTCTGTAAGAGGTCAACCGAAATAATGGAATAAATCCACTGGAGAATGGTAGCATCAAGAGTAATCCATAACTGAGGATCCTCCGCGGGGGGAATTATGTGATGGATGACTTGATGGGAGATAGCGTGAATTTTAAATAGTTATGCTCATGTCGCATATTGGACGTTTTCCATCTCAAGGACAATAGAGATGTTGTTCTTGATGTTAGACACCATGAGGGCAGGATGAAAATTGTTATTAGACATAACGAAAGAACAAAGGGAGATGATGGGAAATAATATCATGAATTCCGGTGAAGGGGGCGGAATTCGGAGACGGTTGTGGCTGAGAAAAGGCACAAAAACCGAGAGCAATGGCTGAAGCAAGACCTAGTCTCTTGATACCATGAAAGAAATAATCCCCTTGATTATTTTCATTAATTGAAAGGCTATTTATACAAGTTACATATTTCCATAATAGGAGAATCATATTCCTATTCTACTCCTAAAACTTTATTCTACCATAACTCTAACTATACAATTATGATAAGTGTACAAGACTAATTAAGATAACATTTACACTACAATATTACAACCATATACATACCAAATATACAACCCTGCCGATGATGGGCCATTCTGTCCGAGATGGGTCATTCTGTCCGAGATGGACCATTCTGTCCGCAACAGTCCTAAATTACCAGTGATACATAGTGTATATCACGGGTATATACCCCTTACTAATCCTAATGAGGAAAAAAATCCCTTAACATCGTATAGAAAATCAAATTGTGACATGTTGATTTCCTTGAGTCGTAGGAGTTTTTAACTATTCCAAATTCAGAAAACGAGTATTATGCCATTATTTAATTGGCTAACAGTTAAATCAGAGTCAACTACTAGTTTATAGGCAAATCAATTTTACCTAACAAAACAGGAAGGCTGCCAAACAGAAATAAATATGATTGTTAGTCATACCAGCATATGCATCTTCAAATAAAATCTATGTCGTGGTCTATATTCTCAGCACACTTCATTATTGATTTGTAACCATTATTATGTTTACTTTCACTTGTTGAAGTGCTAGATTTTCCATTCTATTTTTTGAGGAAATGATCTCCTTCCTATAAGGTGCTGCGACCACTTATAATTTAAATGGAAGAATTATTTTTGAATTTCTTGTATTTTATCTTCACATCTTTTATATGTAAAAATAAAATCTTATAAAAAACATAAAACTGAAAATAATTTATAAAGGAGTATAAAATGAATTGACCCCAATATGCCTTGCATGAACATAGTTACATGATCCAAATGTGTTAAATTGTCTTCCTAAGTCTTTTTAACCCTCCCCAGGAGCTCCCTTTGTTTCCTTGGTGATTCGAATTCGCAACTTTTGGATTGAAAGTGAAGGACGCTTACCATCTGAGCAATCCCCTCTCGTAAACTTCGGCAAATACAGTAGAAACTCTATTGATTTATACTCGATTATTTAATAAACTTTCTTAGATAATATTTTTGGTCGGTCCCGACTCGGGGATAACGTGCTAAATTAATAATTCGCTAAAATTATAAGATAATACATTTTTGAGTACTCATATAGACCCCATGTAAAATATAATTAATAATTCCTTATATACTACATAATACATGAGTGATTTATGCAGATTTCTTGAAAAATGACTCAATTATCTTTTGTTTTTTATTGAATCTCATCTCTAATTTTTCTTATCATTGTAAGAACTTCTGGTGTTGTTTTCTCATAGCTCAACAAGAAATTATTCAATATGATTGCCGCTTTAATAACCTTGTTTCGCGAAGGGGGCTCTACTGTAGAACTTTCATCATCATCTTCATCACCTCTATCAGTTCCCATAACGCTCTCAATTATTTCTTCATCAGTCAACAATTGTGCAACTACATTTTCTTCTGGATAGTTCAGGATATGTTCGACATCCATTGTTTGTGTTAGCATGATTTGATCTTGTGTTTATATAGAAAAATATTTTTTAATATCCATAAAGTAGTACATTGAACACAAGAAGCATAATAAAGTGAGAGATTGAATGTTGCTCCATTTGATATAATACATTGAACAATAATGAAGTGAAAGATTGAAGGGTGTTTGGAAATTGGGTATTTCATTATAAATTTATCTATAAATTGATAAAGTAGTAATTAATATATAAATTAATAATTATTAATTTATCAATTAATTAATATCTCTTTTAACTAATAAATTTTGGTGGTCCAAGAGCATTAATTTATAGAGTTTCTACTGTAGTGTAAAAACAAATTGTTTTAAATATATTATTAATTATTAATTTTTTCTTAATATAAGAGAAGCTTTTAGAGTGACATCAAAATTGTAATTCAAATATTACTTGTGGTCGCACATTCGAGAGTTTCAAGTGTGACATTCTTGAATTTTTGTAAAATCCCCTCATCATAATTCTTGGTTCGCCCACTACCTTTTAGTTGTATGATTGATAAATATTGTGAAATATTGATCAATAAATATAACTTAACTATTTAGAAACACTCTCAATTTTTTCTTTTCTCATTTGCCATGGCTTAGACGAGTGGAGTGCTTGCTATAACAACACACTAAAAGGCTAAAAGGCACCATCAATGCTAGGAACAATAACCTTTTCCATAACAAAAAGAATCCCATCAATGCTACAAACACCATCTCAAATTGTCTAAATTATGCTACTAATACTTTGGCTGAGCTTAATTATGGCTTTTATGTTGGGACTAAACATTGCTTGGGATAAAATGCTCATGTCCCTCGAAGTGTCAACTGGACTCTATGGAAGTGATACACATGATCAATGAGCTCCATTTGAAATTTTACCCACTTATTTATGAATGCAGGTTGCTACAGTGGTGAAGCACAGTTTCAGATAGTAGAATGGAGTAGCGGATGAGCTCGCCAAAGCAGGAGCTAACAAACAACATTTTAGAAACCCGACCATTATGGCAGTTCCTCCAATAATGGATGAAAGGATTCGAACCTGCGCGGGCAGAGCCCACATGATTTCAAATCATGCCCAATAACCACTCCGGCACGTCCACTTTTGTTTGCTCTGAAGTTAACCATATAATTGATACATTCTCTATCGTTTTACTGATTTCAATTGGCACATATAGTTCTTGTTCATAGCGAATAATTAATCTACCTATCTTGCAATTACTTGCATGTGGTGCTCCAAATCAGGGTGGAGCTATAATTTTGTTTATGAATTTGGAAAAATTCACTAGTTTTGATTCAAATTGTATATTTTTATTTAAATTTTTAATTTAATATATATAAATAATTTATCAAAAACAAATAAATTACATTTTTTACGATTCGGAACCCATAAATTTAAAAACCTAACACTCTCTACTCCAAAAACATGTGCATTTGGCCATGCATTGAAGGGAGAGAATGAAGACAAGGGACCATTTTTCATTTTCTGAGTTGGAGACCACAAATTAGAACTTTGGATTAACATGTCGTTGTGCCTGTGTTTATTTTCTTATAATAAGCTAATACTTTCTCTTAATTTATGTGATATAATTTTAATCGATATGAAGTTTAAGAAAGAAATAAGATTTCTAACGTTTGTATTCTTAAATTTGTATGTCATATCATTTGTATGATTATGTATAAAACTTTTAGAACTTGTGGTAATTATTGTAACATTTGTGTGGTTAATTATAAAAACTTCTCACTAAAGATAACATGAAAAGTGTGAAGTTAATTGTTTTCAAGTTTAGAAGCGTATGACTCTTTTTAGAATAGATTAAAAAGGAAAGTTTGTCATGTAATTCCTCCGTTCATTTTACTTGTCCACTATACTAAAAAATAAATTTTCACTTTTACTTGTTACTTTTAACATATCAAGAGAAGACAATTTCTTTTTTTTCTGTTTTATCCATAGTATTAATTACTCATTTTAAATTATTTTTTAAGTCCATTAAAACGATGCACTAATTAATATGGGTATCATAGTAAATTATACACTTCATTTATTATTTCTTAAGGGTATGCAAAGTAAAAAATGGACAAGTTTAGTAAACGGAGGGAGTATATATTCTGAAACAAGGAAATAATAATTAGTATCAGTGACAAATTTAAAATTTAAGCTTTATGAGTTCGAGTTCATGATTTCTACCATAATTCATTTGTTGTTTTAGTAACATATCAATTTTATTTACCAAAGTAGTATATATGAACAACTCAAACAATAAAAATAAAATAAAAACAAAAAAAACATTTGATTTATCAAATTTGAAATTAATTATTTATACTTATTTAATGAATATTTTGTATGTGCAAAGTTTAAATCGTAACTATTGGATTCGAATTTTGTGTATCAATCTTCCACTAAATAAGTGAAAGGGAAGATTGGACATTAACGGTGGAATTCCAAGTTTAAAAACACCTTAATGTGATGAAGAGACTATTTTGGCATGCGAACATATGCTTATCGTCTTATTTGGGGAACATAACAGAAAATATTTAATAAAGTTCATCATTTGATAATCCCACTAGACGCAGTACCATACTTAAGATAAAATTAAACGATAATTATTTTAGGAAAATGGTAAATTAATTTGGTCCCTTAATTATTCGAGAGGATACAACTTTGCTCGATCTCTTCATTTCATTTTTAACATCAAGTACTATGATCGTTAATCAGAAAGCTCAAAAATATCCTGCTAAAAAATATCTCCCCATTAACAGTAATTGCTCCAACCTGAATGGAAAAAGTCAATTTTACTGCTGAATTATTTGAAATAGGATAACTTTGTCCTTTGTTTCGTTTTTAGTACAAAATTGTTAATCAAGTAGCTCAAAGATGTCGCCCAGCTATTAGCCAAGTAAATAAAAGATGCCCTCTCAGAAACAATTGCTCCAGCTTGAATAAGAAAAATGCCAACTTTGTCGAAATAAACTATTTGAAATGGGACAAAATTGTTTTCCATTATCTACATCAAACAATGGAATATAGTTATACCTTTTATAATAAACAAGTCAAAGAAACGTGAAAATATGAACTAATAATAGAAAAAGACATTGGCCTAAACATGCATGTTGCAATTATAAAGTGGGACAATTCTTCTTTGATTGTGGTTTGTAAAATCTTAGCCAATTTACTTTGTTTTGTTTGTACCCTGTTAATGGGAAATACTCGGTGATAGCATTTTACATGGAATGAGACTTTGACTTCAAATAAAGAGAGAGTAGTAGCATGCGTGTTTGACTAGACTTCAATTTTATTTCATTGTCTAATTTACTTCTATAAATTTGATTGAATAAAAATATTTTTGACAGAGACGGATTCCTTGCTTGTTATTAAGTCCACAAATCATGCATTTATATGTTATATAGTTCACGAAGTTTATTATATGTATTTATTAAATACATTTTTAATATATATATATATTTCAAAATTATTAAATTATGCCGAACTCGTATTATAGAGTATGCATCTTTCATGGTGTTTGGTTATGACCACCAACATTGTCTGAAAATTACATTTTTGCAAAATGGTTTATTTTTTGAAAAGTATTTTGAAAAAAGAATAAAACTAGCCATCTGGCCTAAACTATTGATACTGGATGACTCAAATTTTGTCCAAATTTATTTTGTAGCCCTAAATTAATCCGAATCATTTTCTATCATTGTCATTATTCTTCAATTTGGGCGGCTCTGATAAATGGGTTTTCCCAACAGACTTAGAACGACTACTAGCCGTAGACATAAAAATCTCAGGTTGGATTTTATCCAAATATAGGGGTTTACTTATAGTTCCAATATCATTCAATAACTTCCCATTTACGGCCTTCTCGTCTATTTTTGCTTCCCAGACATCACTTGTAAAATTACATTGGTACGTTGTTGTTGTTCATCTATTTTCTTCCTAGAATCCATTCTTGATAACATTCTTCTCCACAAAAACTACAAAATTAACACAATTTAAAAATTACCCATAATCCAAAATGAACACAATTAATCATTTTTCACTTAAATAGCAAATTAAAAACTTAAAAAGTAGCTCCAATTTAAAACTACAAAATTAACACTACAAAATTTACAAAATTTAAAACCTACCCACAATCCAAAATAAAATTATGAGAAAACCCATTAATGATTTTTCAATAAAATGTAACAAATTAAAAATTAAAATCCTAAGTTTATAGTCTCTGAAATTAAGAAAACAAAAACCTTTAACATGAATTTTAAATACAGTATACGAGGTAACGAGATAGGTTCCAACAAGACACCCTTTACTGATTTTGAGAGAAAACATAACTAAAGTGGAGCAATATAGCTTTAGGCACAATGCAAAACTCAACTTTTATTCAGTTATATTTTTTCTTTCTTATTCACATTATTTTCCTTTTTTGTCAATGACAATTTTAGATTTGTTTTTCATCATTTGTATAGAAATTGTATCGTTATAGTATAGAATATATATCACTATTATACATGTATAGAATATGTATCATTGATGTATAGAATATGTATCCTTATAGTATGTGTATAGAAATTGTATCATTATTGTGTAGAATATGTATCAATATTGTATATGTATAGAAACTCTATTATTGATGTATATAATATGTATCCCTACAATATGTGTATAGAAATTGTATCATTGTTGTATAGAATATGTATCAATACTGTATATGTTAGAAATTGTATCATTGATGTATAGAATATGTATCCCTACAGTATGTGTATAGAAATTGTATCATTGTTGTACCTATAGTATGTGTATAGAAATTGTATCATTGTTGTATAGAATATGTATCAATATTTTGTGTGTGTGTGTGTGTATGTATATATATATATATATATATATATATATATATATCATTATTGTATAAAATATGTATCACTACAATATGTGTATAGAAAATGTATCATTCTTGTATAATTTGTGTAAATTAAATGTATAATTAAAGTATAATCAGCGTATAATTAGTTTATAATGTATACACACTAATGTTGGAAATTTTCCTTTGGCGGGGAGATGCGTCCACCCATCTTTGATGAATTAAACACTAGTGTTCCGCATGTTGGAGGCTTTGTCTCTTCACACATGCATAATCTACTAAGTGAGTAGATGACCGTAGGGCCAAGAATCGTCAAATTTCATTGAGAAATGAAAGAGATATTAGTCCACGAAGTAAGGTGTTTGAGGCATGGAAATGTGGTGTGGAACAAATCTACCACATCGGTGGGAATATGAAGAATTACTCTCTATATAAGTCTCTAATGTGGTAAAGGGTTTGGGACCCCAAGGGGTATCACATGTGTTTGAAGGAGGGATGACCTAGATGTGCTTGGGTTCAAGGCTAAGCCCACACGCGCGCCGCCCGCCCGTCTGGTCCGATCTCGGGCTGTGAGTTATCTTTTTGGACCAGAGAACTCTGCCAGATGTACAGTTTGGACCTGAATTCTTTCATATTTACAGTTTGGTCCCCAGAGTTTCTGGAAAGTTGGTTTTGGGGTGACGGAATGCCTGCCGTTGGACTGTTTTATGGAGCATTAACCAGCCATTACTTGGCTGATTAACTCCTCCATTTTCACCCTCCTTCATGTCCATTTAAGCAGCCTCCTTGATGGCCATTAGCAGTCATTACTTGGTTGTTTAATGCCCTCATAATGGCCATTAACAGCCATGTTTTGGGCAGTTGTACAGCCCCTCCTCCATGCTATATATTGAGCCTCCTTTGGCTCAATTCAGTCACAGGAAAAATACGAAAAACAGACAGAAAAATGCCACAAAACAGTGAACCAAAACACTGCAAAACCAGTGACGAAAATCAGTGAGCAGAGACACACTATATACACAGAGACAAAAGAGAAGAGTAAAGAGAAACTCTTCCTTCCTATTTCATATCTTCAGCAAGTCGATTCATATTTATTTTCTTCGTCAGGCTCAACCTACTGGCTTTGTAGCGTTGAGATTAAAGTGTTGTTTTATCTTGGGAGACTATTGCCCGCTAACGTAAAAATATATATACGGGGCAATCTTGTCTTAAGGACAGAGGGCAATCACTCGACTCAACACACAACGTTGTAACCATCCAGATTTAGTTGTTTCTTGATTTCAGGTTATCAAGATTCAAGACACAACAAGCTTGCGGCAGTTTTGAAGATTGGCCTATGTGTTCAACAAGATTCAATTTCTGAATATTGAATATTTGTTTATCCTTTCGAATACTTGTAATAGTTATTTACTTCTCGTACTGCTTTATAAAGTACAATAGAGTACCAACAACTAATGACACATATTATACAATTATTATACACTATTTACACACATGCAAAAAATTATTGAAGAAAAATTGGAGACCGTCGAAAAAATTTATCCGGCCAAATCTATACTAAACGACCATAAATCTGATGATTTCACAGTGCTTATATGAACTCCAGCGAAAGCACGATCTGATCGGAGTTGTTCAATTTATAACTTCCGTTTGTTTTTTACTTAATTCTCAAATGTACGATGTGTTGTCTGCCATGACATAGTCGTCAAGCTACAATGACCTTAAGTACTTAATTACTTGTCAACCATGTGTCAAGTTTTGGCAAATGTATAAAATAAATTGTTGGGAGATATGCATGGTGATTGGTGAGCACTTAGAATTGAAAAACTCTAAAATGTACTCTTTTTTTTTCTTTAGTATGGTATGAATTCAAATGAAATCAATTAAAAATAAAAGAAATTTGAAAAGAAAGGACAACGAATTGAAAGGAACAATAAAGAAAAATCAAATGAAAGTAGATGTGGAAAATCGGATACAATAGCCACTGGGAAAATCAAGAAGAAGATTTCATAACTATCCTCCAGCGATGAACTTGTTGGAAATTTGCCTTTGGCGGGAGTTGCGATCGACCAACTTTAACGGCTTAAACACTAGTGTTACGTATGTTGGAGAATCCGGTTCTTCACACATGCATGATCTACTAAGTACGTAGATAACCGTAGGGCCAAGAATCGTCAAATTTCATTGAAAAATGAAAGAGATATTGGTCCACGAAGTAAGGTGTTTGAAGCATGAAAAGTGTGGTATTGTGTTCAATTCTCCCTCATCGGTAGAGGAAGAAAGAATTGTTGTGTATATAAGACTCGAAATTGGTTTGGGGTTTGGGACCCCAAAGGGTATCCCATGTGTTTAAAGGAGGGAGGACCTAGATGTGCTTGGTTCAAGGAAAGACCACACGCTTGCCGCCGCCGCCCGCCGGTTCTCGTCACGGTCAGGGTGTCGTGGGCCTTCCGATATTATCTTTTGGGCCAGAAAACTTTGCCGGAAGTACAGTTTGATCCCAGAAGTTTCGAAGTACGATTTGGACCGTAATTCTTTCAGATGTACGCTTTGGTCCCTGAAGTTTCAAGATGTGAGTTTGGTCCTGAAGTTTTCGTAAAGTTGGAATTTGACGGTCGAGCGTAAACGTCAAGCTCTCAATTGACCATTTATTTTGGCTGAATTACTCCTCCTATAATGGCCAAATCCGTTGGTCTTTCTCCCATTAATGTTGGTGGCTTTACTACCTCCATAATGGCCATTATTTGGTCATATGGAGGGCGATGAATTAGCCCCTCCCTCACCTATTTAAACACCCCTTACACCATTGTTGAGCATAAAAGAATGACCAAGAACATACATATATGATACACGAAAATACAAAAATATACACAACAAAAGCAGCTTTCTTCCTACACCTTCCAAGGCATCATTTCGTTACTCAATATTCTTCACGGTAGCTCTTGAGTTTCCTTTGCTCAAGTGTTCCATTCTTTGTTTTATCTTGGGAGACAAATTGTCCAGACGTATAAAGGATACATACGGGCAATATTGTCTTAAGGACAGAGTGCCACACTCGACTCAGCAAAACCAGTTTCCATTTTTTCGTTTTCAACAAAATTGTAATTTCAGTTTTGTGCTTATCTTGTAATTTTCAGATTACTAGTTGAACTATTGTTTATCCTTTCGAATACTTGTAATAGTTATATACTTTCCGTACTGCTTTATAAAGTACCATAGAGCAAAAATACCCAACAAAACTTGTGCACGGCGAGTTTATATTTGCGGTGGCTGCCAGGGAAAAGTGGGAGAGAAAGTGTAGAGTGAAATTATAGGTTTTGGTTAGAACTTGTCTTTAGTTTAAATTTGATGGTTATTTCGGATTGTTATCTTAAAATGGGGCCATTTTGGACTTTTCTTTGAGCAGGTGGCCACACCGTCCTTGTGAAGAAACTTTTAATGATATTTGGTTAATGAGTGAAAAATATGTTTTTTGTCATAAGATATAATAGATTTATTTTATCTCAATTTATTCCGTTGAAATCAAATATATGCATATATATGTTGTATTTCATCATTTAACTCAATAAATCAATTATTATAAATAAATATATATTTACTAAATAGTTTCATTATTATTAAATTATTGTATTATAATCTCATCATTATTTAGCATGGCGGAGGTATGATTTATAAATAAAGATATATTCCCCTCTTTAGTAAAAGTTTTGATTCCACGATCGATTGCGTGCATGTTGAAACTTAGAAAAAGAAGAGGCAAGTTGGTTGTTGAAGTTCCAAACCTAAGATGCTCTGCTGCTGATTGACACGTTCCTTATGTAACTGGCTGGATCATTAGCTCCTTTTTATCTTTATGACAGTCCTGTCAAAATAAATTCTTAAAGGATACTTTTTCAATATTTCTTTTTTTGAGCTGCTGCTAGTAATATGGAAAT
Source organism: Anisodus acutangulus (assembly GCA_029783415.1). Taxonomy (NCBI): domain Eukaryota; kingdom Viridiplantae; phylum Streptophyta; class Magnoliopsida; order Solanales; family Solanaceae; genus Anisodus; species Anisodus acutangulus. Next base: position 53,761 of record JAJAGQ010000034.1, on the reverse strand, counting down.
TAAAGCCGCATTAAAAATAATGCGTAACAATCAGTCACGCAATAACGATAAGAAAGACTAGGATATATCTGTTGGGTATTTTTGTTCTATGGTACTTTATAAAGCAGTACGGGAAGTATATAACTATTACAAGTATTCGAAAGGATAAACAAATGTTCAACTAGTAATCTGAAAATTACAAGATAAGCACAAAACTGAAATTACAATTTTGTTGAAAACGAAAAAATGGAAATTGGTTTTGCTGAGTCGAGTGTGGCACTCTGTCCTTAAGACAATATTGCCCCGTATGTATCCTTTATACGTCCTGGACAATTTGTCTCCCAAGATAAAACAGCAATGGAACACTTGAGCAAAGGAAACTCAAGAGCTACCGTGAAGATTATTGAGTAACGAAATGATGCCTTGGAAGTTGTTGGAAGAAAACTATTTTGGTTGTGTATTTTCGTGCACTGTTTTGCTGCATCTCTTACTGTTAACTCTTGGTCATTCTTTTGTGTTCAACAATGGTGTAAGGGGGTGTTTAAATAGGTGAGGGAGGGTCGATATCGCCCTCCATAACAAATAAATAATGGCCATTATGGAGGTAGTAAAGCCACCAACATTAATGGGAGAAAGACCAACGGATTTGGCCATTATAGGAGGAGTAATTCAGCCAAAATAAATGGCTGAATTGAGAGCTTGACGCTTCTGCTCGACCGTCGAAATTCCAACTTTCTGAAAACTTCAGGGACCAAACTGTACATCTTGAAACTTCAGGGACCAAACTGTACATCTGAAAGAATTCTGGTCCAAACTGCATTTCCGCAAAGTTTTCTGCCCAAAAGATAATATCGAAGGCCCACACCCACACCGTGATCTGAGAACCGAACACGAGGCGGACGGCGGCGGCAGCGTGTGGTCTTTCCTTGAACCAAGCACATCTAGGTCCTCCTCCTTTAAACACATGGGATACCCCTTGGGGTCCCAAACCCCAAACCAATTTCGAGTCTTATATACACAACAATTCTTTCTTCCTCTACCGATGAGGGAGAATTGAACACAATACCACACTTTCCATGCTTCAAACACCTTACTTCGTGGACCAATATCTCTTTCATTTCTCAATGAAATTTGACGATTCTTGGCCCTACGGTTATCTACGTACTTAGTAGATCATGCATGTGTGAAGAACCGGATTCTCCAACATACGTAACACTAGTGTTTAAGCCGTTAAAGTTGGTCGGTCGCAACTCCCGCCAAAGGCAAATTTCCAACAATATCTGCTTAAATCTCCGGTCAAAATATGCGGCGTTGAGGATCTATTATTTGTATTAATTATTTAATAATTTTTTAATATAGAAGTAAATATAAAAATACTAAATTTGAATGAACCATAATGTTTAACCAAAGCTCCCTAAGTTAAAAAAACAAACACATAAAAGTAAATTTATTTTGTAAACCTAACCGGTAGTAAGTAGCACAAATCAAATGGCGTGTACATAAAGAAGAGTAACACCTCTACCACGATAGGTCAAAGATTTCAAGAAAAGAGAAGACGTAGAACTAATTAGGTCCCACCCCACCAAAAGTGAGGACAGATGAAACATAAGAAGAAGTCATCATAATATTGAAGATTGCCGTGGAATGATAATTATCGATTCATTCTTAATTAAAGATTTTGAGTTTAAGTTTAAAAAATGAAGCCTTTTGATAAAGAATATCTTATCTCCAAATTAAATTAGATCACAATATAAGTTTAAATTAGTCGAATCTCAAAATAAATATCGGACACTAAATAAAAAAAAAAGTTAGCCATCAAGGATGTGCTCACATACATACTCCGCTATTTTTCACTAACCTTTATTCCAACATTTCATTTTTTATTCTTTGTAAATCATTTAATTCGAATAACTCACCTAGTCATTTGTCCTTTACTATTTCCCCACGCCTATAAATACTATTCCAAGTACTCTTCCTCTCCATTCTGCACACGAGCTATAAAATTCCCTGGCAAATTAAGTTAAATAAATACAGTGTGAGAAATTAATATAACCAAAAAAAGAAGATGGAGACCTTCCCTGTGGTTGATATGGAGATGCTTAACACTGAAAAAAGGGCTGCAATTATGGAGAAATTAAAGGACGCTTGTGAGAATTGGGGCTTCTTTGAGGTAAAGTAGATTTAACTTGTATATATTGATATTGGAATTTTTTTTGCTCTCTCAATATACTTAACATGTTGTGATAGGCAATATAACATATTTATTATATGTGATAATTAATCTTACCTTTTATAGACGATACCAAAACGAGCAGTGGATCACACAGAGAAGCACTATTTAGGCATGATTTACGGGTATTATAACAGTCCTGTCAGGGCCGTCTTAACTCAGAACAGATCCAAAACACCCTAACGCCACCATGGCTAAGCGGGATACAATAGGATCATCAGCCTGAGCTTCAGACATTCCGCCTGGACTGTTCTCTGCCCAACCTTAGTTTCCTCTCACATGAATCATCCGCTAATTAAAGCATTTGTTCCATGATTCCAAGCAGATTAGTATAACATAGGTTCAACACTTAAGGATTTAGCCGATCATGGGTTAATCCTTGAAATATAATAAAATAAAATAAAATAAAATACAAAAATTTAAATATACCTAAGAAGTAGTGGTTGTGCTCAGTACCGGCGGCGCTGTATATCAAACTGCAAACTTTATTTAGAGTGTTTGTACAAAGTAGAGAGAGCGGTTGGCGAAAGCCTTCCCTCTTTCTTCCTACTGAATCCCTTTATATAATGGATTCCTAAAAATATCGCCGCCTAGTGGCCGACAATTACAATAGTGAACAGTTGCCAAGTGGCCGACAGATAAAAAGCAAACAGTGGCCAAGTGGCCGACAGATAAAAAGTAATACGGCCAAACATCATGGGCCCTACTCATCTAATAATTCATCTACTTTTATTAAAGTAGATTCTATCTAATCGTTTGGTGGCATTTTTATGATAGGTCCACCGATTCTCGTGTATTATTCCTTTTCTTTTTCCTTATTTTTTCCCGAGCTAGAGGATGCCTCCATGTTTTCCTGGAATTTTGCCATGTATTCTTGGATATCAAAATCCGCATCATATGGGTCCTGGGAGTCCTGGACTTCTTCTTATTCTGTATGAACTGAAGCCATAGAAGTGTCTGAGGGAAATTCCTCATCAAGATTTTTCATTAAATCTTTTTTCACTTCTGCCATGTAAGAAGATATTATCTCAGCTTTAGATATTATTCCTTTTTTAAGTTGAATTTTCCTGGCAATATGCTGGAAAGGGCTATTAGCTTCCGACTGAGGTCGTTCATTTTTTAGCTTGGTATAACTTTCCACTGTTGAGGTGATCTGGTCTATAAGTTCTTGTCCATTCAAGATCTCATCATTTGTTTTCTGCAGCAATTTTTTCCAGAACTTGATATAATAAGTTCTGTGTAAACAAGGAATTTGTTCTGGGGTATAACCCACTTCCACTGACCATTTCATGATCCATGGGATGGAGAATTCTATTTAAAAAAAGTGCATATTAGCAATTCCGTCTATAACAGTTTTTTGTTCTCCCAATTTTATGATTTTTGGAGAAACATCAACCCAATCGGTATATAAACCTTTAAAAATTTGCAGCATAATATTAACTGATGGACCATATGTAATCCACCAATGTCAAAACCAGTTTGGTATGTCCTGTGTATAAACATGAGAACATATCTTTATAAACCAGGAATGTTTCATGTTTGGGTTTTCATATAGAAAAGTTTTATAGAAACTTTCTACATAATCCCAATAATTAAATTTAACCTGAATTCTTTGTTCAAGATGGAAATATTCCATTTCTTTTGAAGTATTAAATCCTCAATCTTCTGGAGTAAAAACCTTTTTTATGATGATCTTTGAAAAGTTATAAACTTTTTTGGTGTGCATAGGGAAGTAGTGCTGAATTTCAGCGGACACTGTAGTCATGAGAATAGTCTCATAATGCATTCTTGACTTATAGGTCAAGATGGGATATGACCCAGCTTCCAGATATCTTTCCATGAGTTTCCATGGCTCATCTTTTCGTTCTAGGTCTTTATTATCCAGAATGAGTATAACATCCCTCTTATTAAGTTTTTCATATCCTTCATTATCCTCCCCGCCACATGAGCTATTTCAAAGATATGATGGTCAAATTTGAAGGTTGGGGGTTATTACCCTCTCCTCTGAATTTTATAAAATCCATGAATTGTTGGTATAGAGGATTATCTTTATCAATTGACGAAGTCCCTGCTTGTGATACAAGCTTCCTATTTTCTTGCTGAACAATGGTATTACCGCGTCCAGTTCCTCGACCTCTACCACCACGACCTCTATAATTTGAGTCGCCTGGCCAGTTTGGCCTCATCATCCTGTATAAGAAATCCATTAGTTTTATGAATTTAAATATTCTCTGATTAAAAAATCTGGCAGACTATTATCTGCTCCTTTCTTATAACAAATTTCAAAGTCAAATGGTGCTAATAAAGCTTGCCATCTAGCAAACATCTGTTTAGAAACATCATGCTTGCAATCTTTATTAAACATAAGCTTTGCCGACTGGCAATCAATATTTATAATGAACTTTTGATTGTATAAATCGCCTTGAAATTTCAAGACACTTTTGACAATTGCTAGAATTTCTTTTGCAACTGTAGAATAATTCTTCTGGCTATTATTTCATTTGCCAGAATAAAATTGTATCAAATACTCATGTTTATTAACTGGAGAGCATTGCTTGAGTATACCTCCGTAACTAATATCTGAGGCATCTGTTTCTATGATTTTTGGCCATGTAGGATTAGCCAGAGTAAGACAAGGGAGGTTATTAACCTTACCCTTAATTCTTTTGACAGCTTGAGTATGATCATCTGTCCAAGGAGTATGAACTTTTTTCAGCCTTTCATATAATATGGCTGTATCTTTTACTAAATCCTTTATGAAAGGACTAATATAATTCAAACTGCCCAAAAATCTTTGGAGCTGAGTTTTGTCGGTTATAATATCCAGAAATTTTGAAGCAAATTCAATACTTCTATTGATAGGAATTATTTTCCCCTTTTCGATGTTATGACCTAAAAATCTCACAGTAGTTTGAAAAAGCAGCATTTTGGGTTTTGATATAACTAACCCATTTTGAATAATGATTTTCTTGAATAATTCCAAATGTTTAAAATGAGTCTCGATATTATTTGAAAATACCAAAATATCATCTATATAGACTATGGTAAAATTGCTATAAGGCATATGTACGTTCCATTCGTATTGTCCCATAGGTACGTTAAAGTAGTTTTGTACCTATCTTCCTCTTTTATTTGGATTTGCCAATAACCAGATTTTAAATCGAATTTCGAGAATATGATAGCACTATTAAGCCTATCAAGTAAATCTTTTTTGTTTGGAATTGGATACCTGATCCATTTCAAAGCTTTATTAAGAGGTTTATAATTGATAACAAGTCTAGGAACCCCCCTTTCTTGTTCAACATGTTTATTAACGCAAAATGATGTACATGACCAAGGAGATTTCGAAGGTTTTATTAAACCTTTTTGTAATAAAGAAGTAATTTCTTTTTTGCATAATTCTAAATATTCAGAATTCATTTGACATGGTCTAGCCTTGTTCGGGATATTACCCTCTTTAAAATCATCCTCATAAGGAAGAGAAACAATATGTTTCTTCCTATCCAAGAAAGCATTTGGGAGGTCACTGCAAACCTGTATAAAAAACTGATTTTGTATAAAATCAATTTTTTGTCGAAGCTTAGGATTTCCCAGAAGCTCCTCAATGTTTAAAATATAAATTTATTTTTTCAAAAAACTTATTTGCTGGTGTTTATGAACCAAGCGATCTTTAATCTCATTCAAGATTCTGAAAAAAGGTTCAGTTATAAACTGGAAAATAATAGATTTTTCATTAAAAGTACCTACTATACCCTTCTTATCAATCTTGGTAATAGGAAAGAGTTTTTGTATAAAATGAGTGCCCAAAATAATTTGGCTGAAAATATCTTTTACCAAAATAAAACTTTCAGCTATGCAAGTTTCATTATGGCAAATATAAGCTTTTGGTAGTTTATAAGTAATTTGTAATTTTTGTCCGTTAGCAGATCAGACATTGTGGGTAGTTTTATGAAAATAAGTAAAAGGAATAAGTCTTTCTTGTATACAATTGACATCTGCCCCGCTATCAACTAGAGCAATAAAATCTTTTTTGAAATTATAATCAATTAAAAGACTGATATTAACAAAAAACTTTTGAGAAGTAATAAGTTCCAGAGTCTGGAGAAAGTTTCCTGTTTCATTAGTGGCTCCTGTGATCAATAAATTATCAAAATCTGGAATATCATCCACTGAGGTTGCTGATTCTATAATCTTTTCTTTCCCTTTCCCTTCGATATTGGTAATTCTGGCATCTAGAATTGTATTACTTCTTTTTAACTCCAGAATTTCTTGCTTGAGGTTATTAACCTCCTTCTCCAAATCTTTTGGAGTGTTGGTTATACCCTGCTTCTCCTTCATTTGTTTCTTGAGTTCTGACATAGAATAGGCACTCAATTTTTCTATGGCCTTTCTTCCTTGTGAAGGTTCAGGTGTCTGCTGAATCTGATCTATGATTTGGGACCTGATAACTGGGTCTTTGATCATTCTTAGTAATTCTATCAAGTTATAATTTTTCAGGACATTAATGTTCATATCCTGGAACTGAGCAAAAATGTTACAAAATTCATCATCCTCCTTTCCTTTACTGGAACAAGGTTGTCCTATTTGACAAGGTTGGCATTCATCTTCTGAAGCAATATAATCTTCTTTATCAAGAACTTGAATCCCTTCATCCGAGAAATCTTTCTCAGTTTCATAATCTGAGTCTTCCGGTTCGGAGTTAAGCAATAATTTGGATAATGATTCTTTAAGATCATCTCCCGATGTTAAGGGCCTTAATTTTTTCCTTAACCTTGCAGTCTTTATAATAGTGGCATGTCCTGCCACATTTCCAACAAGCTTTGGGGTTTTTGGATTTTATGAAATCCCTACGGCTTCTGAATTCTTTCTTTCTTCTCCCCCTTTTTTCTAAGCACTTCTCAAGACGCTTAGCTTTTCATTTTTGAAAGCTTTCCTGGTTTTTTGCCCTGTGTTTATGAGACAGAGAATCCTTATTTTTTGGGTATGTCCATTCCGAACTGGCCACAGAACTCTCCCAACTGTTGTCTTTCATTGAGGTTCTGGCTCTTAATTTGTTGGTTCAGCTTAATCTCATTACATAAAGCTAACCCTTCTTGGATACATGTGCCTATAAGGTTGTCGTAAGTACAGATCTCATAATTAATTGTGAGACCTCCTTTTCTCAGCGTTTTCCTAACTCTTTCGGCAAAAAGGGATGGTAAACCATCTATAAATTTAGATTTCCAGTGTGAGATATTACATTCAGGTAGCTCCATAACACTACTAAGGAAGACATCCTTATACCATCTAAAAGAGGTAAGGGTTTTACATCTCAGATTTTGGAGTAAAGTCCTAATATTTTCAGAATCATCGGACCATCTACCAGTAAAGTGTTCTATAATGTTGATCCCTAAGGTATAAACAACATTAGGCACAGGGTCTACAACTCTTGGCTCCGTTTTAACAGCTCCAATAATATTATTCCTTTGCCCTGGTGTTAGATAATGATCCCACTACCCTTTCAACTGACCTGTGAATCCTGATATAATCATTTCTGCCACAGTCTTATCGGCATTATTATTAGCCTTGCAGATGGTACTATACATAAGCATTCTTTGAACAGCTGTATAAATCTGTCTTTCAGTATAACCATCAATATTCCACTCATAGATGTTTTTCCCACTATAGCTGTTATTATCAACAATATCTTGTTCCTCAAACAGAACATCTTGGGGAGTAGGCCTAGGGTAATAGTACATTCTCTGCACTGGTTTCCTAGCCCATTTTTCAAATGCCTTTCACCCCTCGGGTATCTTCTGGAAGATCAACTTTCTGAACTTGGATAATTTTGAGCTAATTGACTTTTATATTCAATTAAGCTCAAATGTCACTGAAAACATGAAGCAACATTAAGTGTACCAAATGGCATTTAATTAACTAAAGAATCAAGCAATTATATAAAGACTAGTAAATATGCTCATTAGTTATTTTTTTTAGTCACAGCTGTTAAGTGAAATAATAATTATCATCAACGATCTCTTTAAGAAGTTATTTCAGTAAATGTAAAAAATAGCTGGAAAAAATGCCATATTCAATATCGATGAATATTATATTCAATATTGAATAAAACATGCAAGGATGTAGATAACTGCTCAATGTAGAGAGAGAGCTAAATAAGTAGTACAATAAGTACTATAAATCCATTTCTTACTAAAGATAAGAAATACATCAAATGCCACATGCATTTTAATCACCCTAGGAAATAAGAACTAGACATGCCCTATATGAGAGTATCACGTCAATATTAAACTTTTACACATAACATATTCAAATACTTTGGTAAAATCAAAAGTTTCAGCAAATAGAGATTTTCCAACATTATAGTAGAAGAAAAACATGGCCGTGAAGCAATAACCCGAGGCATCCTACGTCACAGAAGTGGTTCTTACTTCTTTAAAGTCCATATTTAAAGGCTTAGAATGTTTTTCAGAAATTGGTGTATTGAATAATGAGGTGAATGCCTCTATTTATAGTTGAAAAATATGTCAAAATCGGATTAGGGTTTGACCTTGGGCCTGACCCAAAAATCGAGGCAGTGGCGCCGCGGACCTAGGGTATGGGCGCCGCGGCGCTCGGCATGCTCCTGCACTGCACCGCGGCCCTAGGGTATGGGCACCGCGGCGCTCGACTTTATTTTTCGTGCATTCTTAATTAAATCCAAAATCCAATTTTGACTTAATTAAAATAATCATTATTCATTTAAATGTCTCGATTCCAAATCGAACATTTAATTACTCTCTTAATACATTCTTAGATCGAAACGGACAATCGACATAATGTGACCCTACAGGCCTTCTCATAGCGACATTAATCAAATTAAGGTCTACACGAAACTCCTAGACGACGCCGGAAGACGAACTCAATATGTGAAGTACGTTTACACGAATTCAGTAAACTTAACATTTATGTGGTAAGATAAAATCCTTTCATTCACGACACACCCGATCAAACTTAGGATTTGTCAAGTGTCTATCCAAATGGCTTAATCATTGTATCTCATCTATATTAGTTGACAACTAGACCATATTATAAATATGTCTATTGCGTTGGCCAACGACTTAGTCAACCTAATATCACTGAGAATCTGAGTGTTCTCTCGAATATACATCCGAGGAATGAATCTTAATCTTGGCTCAACTACCACCTTCAATCCACATCGTAATGTACCCAATACAAGCCGTATCTCAACCTATAAGGCATTTGAACTTAGAACGGGATCAAAGTACATTACTTTGTAGACAAGGCACGTATTGACCTCAAGTCTAAGGACTTTTATTTCCCACACGCTGATCATACTTTAGACAAGTATAACAAACAGTATATCAGCAGGGTATATCAATACTTTCAAAGTATCCATGTGTCCATCACGAGTAACCATTACTCGTAGCAGGTGAGACATACTACATCCTCTAAGGATGTGATGCAGACCACATGTCGACTTATCACATATCATCGATATCCTATTCTCGATGATCATTAGTCGAGGCTATTTTAAGAGTTACGCTCTATCATTAATATCTCACTCTATTAATGACAACGTAAGCTCAAGGGATGCACATCAATGAATAATAACAAACAATCAAATAATAATTCAATAATTGCAAATGCCAAAATATTAATCTCCATTAATAATAATATGAATGTGTATAAAGTACATTTGTCCTAATACAGATTGTCTCTAGGACATAAATATACTTTCAATCTCCCACTTGACCTAGAGCCAATCTCCAACATATCTAATGTCCATATTCTCAAAATGACCATTATGCTTGACTAAGCTTAATGGTTTAGTGAATGGGTCAGCTAGATTATCGTCTGTGGGAACATAGTCTAATCTAATCTCTTCAGTCTCCACCATCTCCCTGAGTATGTGGTACTTCCTTGGTACACGCTTGTTTCTGTTGGTTGATCTTGGTTCTTTAGCTTGCGCAATCGCACCAGTGTTGTCACAATAAACCGTTATTGGACAAGTGGCACTTGGAACAACCCCTAGTTCCTTTAGGAACTCAGTTATCGTGACAACTTCTTTACTAGCTTCCGATCCAGCAATGTACTCAGCTACTCAGCTTATGTTGTCGAATCAGATGTTGTAGCTTGTTTGGAACTTTTCCAGCTTACTACTCCACCATTGAAAATGTATGTGTACCCTGATTGAGATTTGTAGTCATCAACATCTGTCTGGAAGCTAGCATCAGTGTACCCAGTACATACCAGTTTCTCTTGTCCACCATAGACTTAAGAATATTCTTGATTGCTTTCCAGTGTTCTTCCCCAGGATTCTGCTGGAACTTGCAAGTCATACTAAGTGCAAAGGCCACATCTGACCTAGTATAGGTCATGGCATACATGATCGATCCTATAGCCGAAGCATATGAGATTTTTTTCATGCGTTCAAGTTCTATAGTATTAGAATGACTATCCTTCTTAGATAACTTGATGCCTTGTCCCATAGGTAGACCGCCTTTCTTGGAATTTTCCATAGAGAAACGTCTAAGCACTTTGTCTATGTAGACTAACTGTGACAGCCCCAATAATCTGTTAGGTCTATCTCTATAGATCCTAATCCCTAGAATGTAGCAGGCTTCACCTAAATCCTTCATCATGAAGGTACTGGACAACCACTCTTTGACTGACTGCAAGAGAGTCTTATTGTCTCCCATTATTAATATGTCATCTACATATATGATAATGAAGGGAATACTCTCATCCTTGCATTTACTATAAACACATGGATCCTCTTTGCTTCTGACGAAATCAAATGACTTGATAGCCTTGTCAAAGCAAATGTTCCAACTCCTCGAGGCTTGCTTAAGCCCATAAATGGACTTTTGTAGCTTGCATACGTCATTTGGTTTGAACTCAAGTGAAAAACCCTCAGGTTATTTCATATACACTTCCTCAACTAGATTACCATTGAGGAATGCAGTTTTGACGTCCATCTGTCAAATGTCATAGTCGTAATATGCAGCTATTGCAAGCAAAATCCGAATGGACTTAATCTGAGCAACAAGTAAAAAGATTTCATCATAATCGACTCCAGGCCGTTGATTATAACCTTTAGCCACCAATCTTGTTTTATAAGTCTGTACCTTGCCATATGCATCAATCTTCTTCTTGAAGGCCCATTTGCATCCAATGGGTCTAACCCTTGTTGGCAAATCAACCAAGTTCCAAACTTGATTTATGTACATCAAGTCCATCTCAGATTTCATGGCTTTTTGCCATCTCTGCGAATCAATGTCTAACATAGCTTCGTTGTAGGTTGTAGGTTCATCGTCATCAGGAATATCTATCTCATTGTGTGTTTCAACAAGGAGATTAAGTCTTTCAGGCGAACGATGAGTCCTAATGGTCCTACGGAGTTGAGTATTCTGCGTTTCAGTGTTTATTATATTCTGATTGTGAGAAGGTCTTTATGTGTTGGACAATCCATCACCTCGAGAGCTTTCAGGAATGTCATTTTCATGTATTTCCTGAATGGAATGATGTATAACCATTGTATTATCTTCCATTGGTTGTGTATGAGAGTCTTGCATTTCTACACTATCTCTCACAACACTCTCACTGGCTGAAGGGCGTACTTTAAGTACCAAATCTTCACCAGACACTCCAAATGAATCCTTGTTTAGGTCATTCGACAAGGGTTCAACTTCTGTGTTATCTTGTGGTTCTTGAATTTCTTCAAGTTCTATCTCTGTGCAGCTATGTTCCTTGTAGACATATTCTTCTTCAAGGAAAGTTGTGTTCCTGAAAACAATGACCTTATGTTCTCCAGAAAGATAGAAGTAGTATCCCTTAGTTTCCTTTGGATATCTCACGAAGTAACATTTCTCACTCTTGGATTCCAACTTGTCAGTGAGCATCTTCTTAACATATGCAGGGCACCCCCAGGGTCTCATATGTTTAAGATCTAGCTTCTTGTCACACCATATCTCATAGGGTGTCTTTTCTACTGACTTAGAAGGAACCATGTTCAGAATATATATAGAGGTTTGTATAGCGTGTCCCCAAATGTATGTTGGTAGAGATGCGGAGCTCATCATGGATCGAACCATATCCAATAAGGTTCGATTTCTCCTCTCGGCAACACCATTCATCTGTTCCGTTCCTGGAAGTGTCCATTCTGATTGGACTCCATGTAGCTTTAAGTAATCTAGAAAATCCTTGCTCAAGTATTCTCCTCCTCGATCCGATCGAAGGGTCTTGATACTTGTTGCAAGTTGCTTCTCTACTTCCGACTTGTACTCCTTGAACTTCTCAAAGGCCTCGAATTTATGTTTCATAAGATACACATATCCATACCTTGTGAAGTCGTCAGTAAAAGTGATGAAGTATGTGAAGCCTCCTTTAGCTTGAGTTGAAAATGACCCACATACATCAGTATGGACCAACTCAAGCACCTCCTTTGCACGCACATCTTTCCCAGAAAGTGGTTTATTGGTCATATTTCCTCTCAAGCAAGATTCACAGTTACCATAAGACTCCAAGTCAAATGGTTCGAGGTAGTCTAACTTCCTCAATCTTGCTATCCTTGATTCGTTGATATAACCAAGTATGCAGTGCCATAGGTAGGTAGAGTTTCTATTACTTGTCTTGGCTCGTTTATTTTGTATATTGAATATCTCTCGACTACAGTTCAGTGTATACAATCCATCCACAAGAGGAGCAGTTCCATATATAACATTATTAAAAGACAGTGCATGACTGCTATTATAAATATACGAGGAAAAACCCTTCATGTCCAACACTGGGATAGAAATAATGTTCCTCGTTAACGAGAGAACATAAAAATAATCATTCAACACTAAACAATATCTGAAAGGTAAATTTAATCTATAAGTCCCTACGCGCTCAGCATCCACTCGTTCTCCATTTCCAACGCGTAGGTCTACCTCTCTCGGTCCAACCTTCCTGCTATCAGTTAGCCCCTGCACATTTGTACAAATGTGTGAGCCACAAGCGTTATTTATAGACATATTTATTTCAATGACGTACATACCTTGTCCACCAAAGGCAGGAGCACCTGGTGCTTTTCCCCCTCCTGGTGTCGTACGGTCCTTTTTCCAATGCCCCTTCCTATGGCAGTTGAGGCATTCATCCTTAGCCGCGTTCACCTTCTTCTTCACACCTCTCTTGGGCTTCATAGCTGAGGGCGCAACGATTGTTTTGCCCTTCTTCTTCTGTCATTCCTTACCTTTCGGCTTGGGTCGACTAGAAGAGCTCACCATGAGCACATCTTTGCCTTTGGAAGTGGAAGACTAAAAGGTATTGAACATGTTGTGTAGCTCCGGCAGTGTCGCCTTCGTTCAATTCATGTTGAAGTTCACTATGAAGTTCTCAAAGGGACGAGGGAGAGAGTTCAGGATGAGGGAGGTAGCGACATTCTTTTCAAGCTTCGTTCCAATCGAAGCAAGCCACTTTATCAGCCCTATCATCTTCAGCACATGTTTCGAGACCTGGTCCCCTTCATTGAGCTTACACTTAAAGAGTTCTATTAGCAGCTCATATTCCATCGTTTGGGATTGAGAGTCATAGAGACTTTTCAAGTGTTCGAGCATCTCATTGGGCCCCATGTTCTCATGTTGTCTCTGAAGTTCCATAGACATGGAAGACATCATTACGCAATGTGCCGAAGTGGCATCATCTAGATGTTTCTGGTAAGCATCTTTATCAAAAGAGGCATATTCGTCAGAATCTGTCGCAGGGACTGTTGGGAACACCGTGTCCAACACGTATTCAATCTTCTCTTGTCTCAACACTATTCGCAAATTCTTTAGCCAGTCAAGGTAGTTTGGTCCAGTAAGTTTATTCATCTTAATCAACATTTTTAATAATCTAAAGAATTAGATAGACCGAAAATCAAATTCAAAATCTATTTCCTATTATACACATTCATTTAGGCTAATCAACAAGGCCTTTTGTTTAATTAGCTCCCCACTATTTTAACATACTTCTACGACCTCATGGTAGAATACAGACCTATATTAATTGAGGTCATAATGGGCCAAGATCCAAGCCTATGTTATCTCCGTGTTTGCTTTGGCTGATAACTTCAACAACATATCTTGGTAGGTTCTAAACCAATTGCAAAACTTATTCGCAACTCTTGGTTGATCAAATATTACATTTAATCTTGCGTTCTTAGATTAGTCCGACACTTTGGCGCCAAGATTTGTCTAAGCATGTCAATCCCATTACACGACTGTGTTTATGTATCTAAGCAAATTTGGCCTTTGTGAGCAAACACTTTGGTGTAAATACCCTCAAAAGTTTATCACTTACCTTTACATTAAAACACATCTATGAAAGAGTATGAGTCCTCGTAGACTTAGAACAAATGCTTTGGCATAAATACTCGTATCGCCGAAAAAGATTTTGCACTCTAACAATTATAATGGACGACGTGTTTTAATATAGACTTGTATTTAAAATTTGGGGAACATTTTTAATTTAGGGTTCTAACCAAGATCAACTCTTTTACGCCATATCCAATATGACATCTTAACATCATGCAAACTAAAGACACATATAGTTTAGGAACCGTCAACCCAATATGCATGATAGAAGATGGTTTAATCAAACATTGGACGCCGCCTGCCCAGACAGTTATAACGGACACTATTCTAGAAATATAAATGACAAACGTTTTGACATTTAACACATAAACAGTATTCTTATCAAATAATATATTGTATAATAATAATGTTGGGTTAAACATTCTGAACTCATAATTTTTTTTTTATTTTGTTTCTGGACAGGTGGAGCCGCGGCGCTAATGATTAGCCCAAAATTTATTTTTACATGGTATCAGAGCCAGACTCATTCCAATTATTTGTTCACCGATGTTGGGCCCTCAAATTATATTATTCACGCTCCAGTTAACAATGTCTGAGCGTGCGGGAGTATTAAGAGTCTCACATCGGATATGGAATGGGAACATGGACTCCTTATATGGACTTCAACAATCCTCACCATACAAGCTAGCTTTTGAGGTTGAGTTAGACACAAGATCCACATGATCACATCAAAATCGGATATGAGTATGAGGGGGTTTTCTCTTGCTCTAGAATACAATTCGTGTAAGTATATAAGTAATCATACAATTGAACAAAGGGGAAAATAGTATGAACTACCATCAAATAATTCTGGCTATCGAAATATCAGTTGCCAAAGAAAGACCTGGAAAAAAACTATTCACCGACCATATTGAAGTATGAGCTCTAGCAATTACCAAAGTAGATCTATTGCACTTTCCCATTGCGGAAGGGTGTTGAAGCTTCATTCTCTTGTTTGAGACAAGTCGAAGTTGGGACGAAGTTGTCAATAATAGATTCCCTAGAGAAATAGGTAAAAAAAAATTCCACCCAAGATTTAATAGTTGGTCCATTCTCAGCCTCGGTAAAGTAGTTACTTGCCAACAGAAAACCATAACTACTCTATCATAGCTTCTGGTTAGATTCTATAAGCAATCCATTTAACATGATATGTACAACAGTTTCGTAGACAGCCCCGTGATAATGCATTCCATCGGCCGTGCAACGAGCTCCACAGTTACTACTCAACGAATGGACGTCCAGCAAAAACAACGGGCTCCCGGATTGTTGAAGCAGATTACTTCTATAAAGCTCATCATTATAAGCTTGCCACATTACACCACTCATCTTTTCCTTCTTCTCGTCCGTATTCAACATTGAGCTTATCAACTTAGGTATCCCTAACCAAAACAAGTTGGGCAACCGAACCGGAACAACCACATTTGAATCATCATTAGCAGAAACTGGTAATAACAACACTACTGAATCCTTCAAAGACTTTAACGAAACACCATAATCCGACGCGTTATTTACGTGTAACATATCCCACAGCCCTGCCCCCATCACAAAAACATCGGGATAACTCGTTTTTCCTTGAAACCCAAGCACCAAATCAGTCAAATTACTCACATACGGCGCCCACATAAAGTCAAGCTTCATCCCAATCTCATCAACAAATATGTTATAATCACTATGCCTCTGAAATAAATCCCCCCTTATAATCTCCATCTTATTTTCCCCTAATAACAACTCCAAAAGTGAAACCACCATCAACCTTGCTTGTGAATCACCAGCAACAACCACCCACGACCCGTTTAACAAATCCGAAGCATCGTTCTTAGTCAACTTTTGTAAATCACAGTTTACATCATTTTCAGACTCAACCCATTTCCAAGAACCACTTTTACTATCACTAACACTATTATTATTCAATTCTTGAAAATTAAATGCTACTTGATGAAGTAAAGTAAAGCAAGAATAGAGATTAATGATAAATGATGATTGAGGTAATGAACCTGATGGTGAGGAAATGAAAGAAGTACCACTAAGAAAATATGGAACCAAATGAACACCAACAAAAAGAGTTATAAAAAGTGCACAACTGAAAAATAGCATTTTGTTACGGCTTAAGTACCAACCTGCCATACCCATAGGGACAAAGTACAACAACTGCTGCAAAGAGTCCTAATTGGACAGCACCAAACATGATAAGGGGTTATGATTTCTTGATCTTAAATGACACCCATTAAGGTGTGAAATCTGAAAAATTGGAACTTTAAAGTCGGAATTTCAAGAAATGATGGATTTTTGGATCTTCTTGAATAGGGGAACTAAGGAATAATTCAATATTTTTTTATTTTTTCTACAACAACAACATATCTAGTGTAATGGGTGTAATAGACAAATTGGAAGAAGAAATGTCTTTCATGGACAATGTGGATGAGATCATAAGGTAATCCCACAAGTGGGGTATGTGTATGGTAGAATGTACAGAACTTACCTCTACTTTTGTTTTTCACCGTAGAGAGGTTTTTTCCAATAGTTTCTTGAAGAGGGGAACTAAGGAAAAATTCAATCTTTTTATATTTTTCTGATTTCTTGATATTAAATGACACCCTTTAAGATGTGAAATCCTAAAAATTGGAACTTTGAGTGGAATTTCAAGAAATGATGGATTTTTGGATCTTCTTGAAGACAACTAAGGGAAGTAAAGGGGTAGTTGAGATGGTGAAGATTATGAATGAAGCAAAAATTTTGTAAAGGGGTGATGGATATGGTGCAACTGTGTGTGTGTGTGTGAGAGAGAGAAGGAGGAGAACAATGTGGAAACTCGGATTCTGATGGGGTGATTCGGGGAGAATGGAGGTAATTTGTGCCAAATTGGGCTTCATGGAAATGTGAAGGTTTGGGCCCTTTGGGCCTACTCATTGCAGGACAACTTCAGAAACATAGAGTATGAAAGTTAGTCTTAACAAAATTTTATGGCTGAAGTTCAGTGTTAGTCATTTTTTTCTTGATTGAAGTCAAACAAAAGTCATTTTTGTTTAAACTTCAGGTAAATATAATTGAACCTATAGGTGGATCAATGGTAAAATTGTCTCACCTATAGATCTGGTTCGAGCTGTAGAAGCAATCATTGATACTTGCATCACTATAGGAATTAGAACACATACATTACATGCCATTATATTGAAGTGCGACACTTCACAAACCCTACATGAAGATGGAATCCTTCGTGCGCGAACTATCCTTTTTAACAAACCTCATGACAAGCATAAACTACAACAACAACATACCTAGTGAAATCCCACAACATGGGTCTGGGAAGGGTAAAATGTATGCAAAACTTACCTCTACCTTGGCAGGTAAAGCGATTGTTTCCGAGCGACCCTCAACTCAAGACAAAGCACAGGCAAAGTAAGACCAACAAAGCGGATAAGCTATGATAGCGCAAGGACATCTTAAAACTAAGTGAACAAGATTTACTTTGGAAACTCAACTACTCGTTAGCCTGTATATAAATCCCCAACTTGTTCACCACCTATTATAAAAAGAAAAAATAATAAAAAGTTTTTAAAGATGTCAAAAGAGATCTACTTCTATTAGATTTCTGGGTGAGCCCATTTTGCATGAGGGTAAAATTACATTTGCTGAGAAGGGTTTGGCCCATGATTCACAAGAGGAAGATTTGTTAGGAGGCAAAAGTGAACTGCTTCTAAAGTCTCACCCAATGTACCAAAAAGTTCCTGTTTTGTTGGATAATGGCAAATCAATTGTGGAGTCATCAAATATTGTGTATTATATTGATGAGAAGTATGCTAATCAAAATCCTTTGCTCCCTAATTGTGCTTATGGCAGGTCTAGGGCAAGATTCTGGCCTGACTTCATTGACAAAAAGGTTATATTTCTAATACTCCTAGTCACCCAACACAATATATGCTTATTTTGCTTGATTATATGTCAGTATAATATATAGAGAACGTGTAGTGCTTTTAAAATTATTTTTATCCTTCTTGATTAATACAATATTGTTGGATTGAGATAAACTTGATAAGAGCGACATAGATAGTATGAATTCATATAGATGACCCTAGTTGGTTTGGAATTAAAAAGTAATTAATTTTATTTTTATTTATAAGCACGAATCTCAATTGAACATAGATATAACATCTTCAATCCCTGGTATAAATAAGAATTTCGTTGAGTCTATAAGTAATGAATCATATCTTGTGAAACGATAATGCTCCAATTCGAATATTAGTAGAGGGGTAAAACTTCTCTAAATTGAATAATATAGAAGTAAATCTGACTCAAATGAGGGAAGAAGATAATTGAATTAGAGATCAGAACTTTATTCTAGGACGGCCATTAGTGGATTAGATACTGTCATGGGCTTATATGTTATGATAGTATAGAGTGCAAATTTAAGCCAATAATCAAATATGGCCTAGATTATTGAGTTATATGTATAATTTTATGAGATATTTACGCAAATAATCGGCTAGATTTACTATTTATTTGTTTAGCTGATATACATAAAATTATACATATATATATATTATACATTCACCGTATTTTTAGTTTAAATGATTAGGTTGGTCACTATGTAGATTAATTCTTCTAATTTTACGTGTGTGATGTTGATCTATGATGTGTTATTGTATTATTTCTAAGTGAATACAAAATTGAGGTGCAGATCCATGAAGCAGGCATGGCTATATGGAAGAGTACTAAAGGAGATGAACTAGAGGTTGCCAAGAAGGATTTTATAGACATATTGAAGAAACTTGAGGGGGCTTTAGGTGACGAGGGTTATTTGGGAGGTGATAACTTTGGATATGTTGATGTCATAGCCATTAGCATGACATGTTGGTTCCATGCTTATGAGAAATTTGGAGAATTTAAGGTTGAAGAATGTCCTAAATTTGATGCATGGATAAAGAGATGCCTTAAGAGGGAGAGTGTTGCTAGTGTCCTTCCGGACCCTGAAAAGGTCTTTGAGTTTGTTGTCATGCTTAGGAAAATGCATGGCATTGAATAGTTTGATAAGCAATTCATGACATAAGCGAATTCAAAATTTGAAATTTATGTGTTTCTAAAGAAATTCCGTAAGTGAATATATAATAAAAATGCCTTCACGATTAGATATTTATTGATATTCGATGATGAAATTCATGATTTAATAAAAAATTATTGAATTCATGTGAACCTAGTGGATTCAAGACTAGATCAGCCTCTGATTCAAGGTCATGATGCAGATGGTACTCGATTTCAATATTTACAACAATTTAAAAGAAAATCGAGATATTCACAAATATTTATCACCACACAATTAAACTATACTGTTTGGTTTTTCCTTGTTTTCTATATTCTGTATCCACTCTTTTCCTTTCCTGAAAAAAGAGGAATAAGTGAAACAATCATGCTTTCCTCCTCTTTAGTTCCTTTTTTGTTTTTTTGGACTTCTCTTCGTGTTTTAGCCTTTTCCTCTAATTTGTCTCATGAATTACTTAAACTAGCTATTACTATTAAACTATATTTCATTTTCGATCATCAAGTACTTTTAATTAGTTTGAATATAATGGCATTGTTTGAGAAGAAATTACATATATTCGTCACATTGTGTTCCATTATGATTAACTAATTTTCTAGGGATTGAATTGTAGCCTAGTGGTTGTACGTCAACCTTCCACGGCCTCCACAAGCTTTGATTTTCAATACAAGAAAAGCAAAGCAAGATTGATATTCCAAATTAATGTGGAGGCAATGTATGTCAAAAATGAAACACATGGTAAGATAGAATAATTTCTCTTAAGGATTTATTTCATTAATCACAATATATATAGTTGTACAAAGGTTGAATCCTAATACAGTAAGAATCCTAACTTACCTTAAATGGTTGATTCATAATACAATAAGAATCCTAAGTTACCTTAAATATACATCTATCATAATTACAAATATATAGTGAATATTCGGAGAATATTCGCTAATACTCCCCCTCAGACGGAACGGGAGGAGGCCGAACGCTAAGGCTGGATCAGAAGTCAGTGAAGAGTTGTCTCGGTAGTCCCTTTGTGAAAATATATGTGTACTGATATGAGGAAGGTACGTGTAATATTTTGACCTGGCCAAGAGCGACTTTCTCTCGTACAAAGTGGATATCCATCTCAATATGCTTAGTCCGCTGATGTTGGACCGGGTTGTGAGACATGTAGATTGCAGCTATGTTGTCACAATAGACTATAGACGCCTTTTGCAGCGGACACTGGAGCTCCAAAAGAAGATTTCGAAGCCAACAGATCTCAGCAACGACATTAGCAACTCCGCGATACTCTGCTTCAGCACTCGAACGGGATAGCGTGGCATGCCGCTTGGTGAACCATGAGATAAGATTGTCCCCAATAAATGCACAGTAGCCTGAGGTTGAGCGACGTGTGTCGGGGCATCCTGCCCAATCTGCATCCGTGTAGGAGAGCAACTTGGTTGGGATAGAGGGGTAGAGATGTAATCCAAAGTCCAGTGTGCCCTTAACGTATCTGATAATACGTTTGAGGGCCGCAAAATGGGACTCTCGGGGGTCGTGCATAAACAGACACACCTGCTGAACGACATATGCAATATTAGGCATAGTGAATGTAAGATACTGAAGGGCACCTGCAAGGCTCCGATAAAGAGTGGGATCAGAAACTGGCGCACCGTCATTAGCACTGAGCTTGGATTTCGAGTCTACCGGAGTTGGCATAATTTTACAATTTTCTAACTTAGCCCTATAGACTATCTCTTCTACATATTTACGCTGACACAAAAGTTGTAGATCTGGTCACTGATATACCCAAAAAATAATTCAGCTTGCCCAAGTCAGTCATAGCAAATTCAGTTTTGAGTAGAGCAATGATTTCATTCTTCAAACCGTCAGATGAGGCAGTAGGAACAATGTCATCGACATATAATAGCAAATAAGCAGTGTTGCTACCTCGATGAAAAGTGAAGAGAGAGTTATCACACCTGCTACATATAAAACCAATCTGCAGAAGATACCTGACAAAGCGATCATACCAAGCGTGGGGTGCATGTTTCAAGTCATACAATGACTTCTTGAGATGACATACAAACTACGGAACTGCCAGATGAACAAAGCTAGCTGGCTGATGCATGTACACAGTTTCTTTTAAATCCCCATGAAAAAAATGCATTATTGACATCAAGCTGATGAATCGGCCTATGCATGCCCATAGCAATACTTAGAACAATCCGAATGGTGGCCGGTTTAACAACCGGACTGAATGTCTCACCATAATCAATACCTTCCTGCTGATTGGTACCATTTGCAACTAGTCTTGCCTTATACCGCTCCAAATCACCACTATCTCTGAACTTGTGACGAAATAGCCACATACACTGGATAACATTCACACCGTCTGGTCTAGGTACCAAATCCCAAGTGTTCTACTTGGTTAAAGCGTTAAACTCCTCGCACATGGCCGCATTTCAATTAGGGTCCAATTTTGCGAGTTTTGGATTTTTTGGAATGGGTGATAAGGTTTGTGTGGAGAGGTTGAAGTGAATATTGGGTTTGAAGATCCCGTGTTGTGCACGAGTCTCCATGCGATGGGTAGGTAGCGATGAGGGCGGATCGGGTGCCGCAGCTCACCGTTTCGGGATCGTAGCAGCAGCAAGTGCTATCGGACTTGGAGGCTGCAGGCTGACGGGTGCTGGATTGTGGGGCAGCAGTGATGCTGGAGACATAGCAGGAGGCAGCAAGGGTGTTCAACTGAGAGCATGGATGTGTCTGGTTGGTGTCGTACAGTGGCGAGGACGGGACATTGTGTTATGTCGGAACAGTAGGCAGCTATTGGTACATAGATTGGATAGCCGGGGACAGACTCGGTTCATCGAGAAAGGTGTAATCGGTGGTCTGAATGTTTTGGAGGTTTGAAAATAGAAAGGTTTTCTCGTCAAATGTGACGTGTCGGGAGACGATGATTTTGCGAGTGGCAATGTCCTAGCACATGTAGCCCCGATGATTAGGAGATAGACCAACGAAGACACAAGAAAGGGTGTGAGGGGCGAGTTTGTGAGGTGCAGTGGAGGCTATGTTAGGGTAGCATAGGCATCCGAAAATGCGGAGATGGTCATAGGATGGGAACCTACAGTATAAGATTTCGGTAGGGGTCTTATTTTGAAGAGTGCTAGTTGGTAAAATATTAAGGATGGATTCTACCATTTTAACAACATAGACCCAAAAAGATAGTGAAAGACATGCATGAAACAGTAGGGTGCGAACCATGTTATTGATGGTACATATAATTCATTCAGCCTTTCCGTTTTGGGAGAAAATATAGAGACAGGAAAAACGAAAAACCATGTCTTGCTTAGAGCAAAAATTGTGAAATGACGAGTTATTAAATTCACGTCCATTATCACATTGGAAAGATTTGATAGATTTTTCAAATTGTGTTTTCATGAATTTTTGAAATTCAAGGAATTTGGCAAACACTTCAGATTTGAATTTTAGTGGGTAAATCCAGACAAAATGTGAAAAATCATCTAAAAACACTAGGTAAAATTTGTGACCTAAAGAACTAACAACCGGAGATGTCCACAAATAAACATGAACAATATCAAATGGAGAAAAAGTAACACTGTGGATGACATAAATGGAAGACGGGTATGTTTGCCGAGCAGGCAAGAAAAACAGTGTTGGGCAAGTTTTCCATTATTACATTGAATACACTTAGTAGTCCTAAGAAAAGTAAAAATAGGGTCTCCGGGGTGTCCGAGTCTGTTGTGCCAAGTTGAGGGAGAGATCGCCGCAAGGGATAGAGGTGCTTGCGGTCTGACAGTGGAAGATTAAGTAAAGTGGTAGAGGTCTCCCACACTATTGCAGCGCGTAAGAATTTTCCCCGTATTGAGTTCCTTCACAGAAAAACCAAAAGGGTCAAATTCGGCTGCATACGTAATTATCATGAGTGAATTTTCTAACAGAGATTAAGTTTTTAATGATGTTAGGGGTGTATAGGACGTGGTTTAGGGAGAAATGAGGGTGTGGATGTTTGGTGTGTGTGTGTTACCCTAACCTTCAATTGGAATGCGATGACCATTGCCGACAGTAATAAATTGAAGACACTTTAACCGAAGTAGTTGAGATAAGTTATCTGATGACCGGGTGAGGTGAGATGTGGCTCCGGTGTCCATGTACCAATTTTTGTTGGGCTGTTGAAGGTTCACGGTGTTGTAGGCCTGACCCAAATCAGTGGGGGACAGTGCTTTGCCGCCTTGCGATTCTTCTTGAACCGAGACCTGATGACTGCTTGGTGGTGGTGGTGGGCTGTCAGAGGCTGGCGGAACCCCAATATTCCGATCGACCATCTTTGGATCTTTGATCGGGCCCTGCAGTTGGGTATGGACATGCAGGCGAGGCCCAGTTCTGCTGGTTGGGCCATATTGGCTGATGTCCAGCCCACTGGAAATAGGCAGGATTTGGGCCTGGCTGCTGGTTGTGTTGGCCCTTGCCGCGACCCTTGCCTTTGTTATTATTGTCGTGGCCTCTACCGCCATGACCTCCACCGCGGGACTGCTGCTGTTTGTGGTTATGCGGTGGTGGCAGGGTAGTGTTGGTCGCCGGTGATGTCATCCCTTCAACGGCTAACGTCTTTTGATTATGCTCCACTTGTTTAGCACGTCAGGTTTCTTCCAACAATAGTTGTGAACGTGCCTTGGTGAAACTAGGTAGTGGGTCGGCCTGTTGAATCATCGTTACAAGTGTATCGTATTCACCTTTCGGTAGACCAGCGACTAATTGAAGTACCATCTTGGTTTCAGAAACAGATGTCCCGACGTTGGAAAATTGGTCGGCTATGAGTTTTAGTTGTTTGCAATATTCAGACATGTTGTTAAAATTCTTGAGGCGCGTATTGTTGAATTGTTCTTCCAAATACACGACCCGAGTATTTTTGTTGTCCTGAAAGATTTCTTCCAACCGTACCCAAAGGTCATGTGCCGTGGCGCCTATTTTCATGATAGTACACAACAAGTCTTTTGAGATGGTGCCGTATATCCACTGTTTGACGATGGCGTCAAGGCGACGCCATGTTGATTCGGCAATATCGGTGGAAAGAGGAACATAGTCATCAATATGGTCGAGCATGTTGTACGCACATGTATGAATGTAGAACAGTTCCACATGGAATATTGACTGTCTTCTTGATCAAGAATTATAGGGATAGAGTTCTTGATGTTTGTAAAGGCGAAAGCCGGGTGAAAAGAAGACGATGATCGTTGAGAGGAGTTGTCAAAAGTGCCAGTGGAGGAACCAGAATTTGTGGGGGAAGACATGGTGGATGTTGGTCTTGCCATCGACCGAAGGGAAACTCGAGGGGGGGTGTCGGCGGCTGTTTTGAGAGAGAGGAGAGTAGGGATTATGGTTAGGCTCTTGATACCATGTAAGATAGAATAATTTCCCTTTGGAATTTATTTCATTAATCACAATATATATAGTTGTACAAAGGTTAAATCCTAATACAGTAAGAATCCTAACTTACCTTAAATGGTTGATTCATAATACAATAAGAATCCTAAGTTACCTTAAATATACATCTATCATAATTACAAATATACAGTGAATATTCTAAGAATATTCGCTAATACACATTAGAATCATGCAACGCACGCTGCTGGTGTGCTTCCTGCTCGTGAGGAAAGAAAGAAGAGCGACAAGGTTCAAAATATGAGGCCAAAAATTGTAGAGGAGCAGGATCCGAAGCGGTGGCTGCTACTGAAAGAATTTGAACTAATTGTGCCAGAACAAAGTCAAATTTCACTTCATTTACGCCAGGAGCAGGAGAGGACAACCGCAACTAATTCAAGGGATGAAAATTATTCAAGACCATATAAGGAGATCAATTACCTTATCCCACATTAATGTGGGACTCTAACACCTTCTACACGATTAGGACTAGATATTTAAAGCACATACAATAAACATGGAGCTCAAAATCGAGTAAACCAATGGGAGGGAGACTCATATACCATTTTTGAGAAAATTGACATTACCTAACTCAACTATAAAAGTTAATTCAAGAGGTGAAAATTGTACAACACCATATAAGAAAATCAATTACATCATCCCACACATTAGATTTGAACTATATAAGCTAACATTAGACCTTAGTCTAAAAAATTATCCAAAAGATAATTTTTTTAATGGCCATATTTACACAAATTTTTAATATACGAAAAAAAACTAAATAGAAACATAAAAAATGAGATATTTGGATAAATCAGCCCGAATTCAAGTCCATCTAAGGAGTCAACGTTACCATTCTATTTTTCGATGTGGGACTCTTAACACTCACCGCACGTCCAGACCTCGTTAACTGGAGCGTGGACAATATAATTTGGGGGCCCAACATCGGTAAACAAAGAATTGGATGAGTTTGGCTCTGATACGATGTAAAAAATGTATCTTGGGTCTAACTCAACCCCAAAAGCTAGCTTGTAGGGTGAGAATTGTTCAAGTCTATACAAGGATTCAATGTTCCTATTCTATTTCCGATGTGGGACCCTTAACAGCCTGCTCCACTGTTAGGTGAGTTTTGTGGCTCCCGTTTTAAGCCAATCTTCTAATTTGAAGACTATTTCCTTGCTGTGTTTTTGTGGAGAACTTTTGGCTATGATTTTCTTTTTTTACTTACCATCGTTGGAAAATTTGGATCATCTGAAACATGTTAAACACAATAGTAGATTACGAGTGAAAGTAAAGTAGAGAATAAGAATAATAATAAGAATACGAATGTGCATTTAATACACCGTTAAACATTCATTGAGTTAAAAATAAACTAAGCTAGAGGAGGACTTTCCGCTAATTCTTCTCTTGTAACCAAGTAAATGAGACCTATACACATGATTGAATTACTTTGTAAATACACTTGAAGATGCATATGTTTCCTATCGTTCAAATATTACATTCATAATAATTGGCTATTACTTAATTGAATTATGCTGGATGCTACAATATTCGACTAAGTTGAATTACGCTAAAACGGTACAATATTCATAGTTTCTCTTTCACAAATATATTACACTGTATAAATGTTGGGCCGGGCTATCCTTGCTAGTAAAGATTATAATAAGGCCTCATTTATTTACGCGTAGTGGAGGTCGAAATATTAATTATTCAGATTCATTTCATTAAGTGCATTTATTTTGAAGGTATGAATCATAATCATTCAAATTCAGCCTATTAAGTTCATTTTTTTATGAAGTCTCTTAATGTGTCTGAATGAATCAGATTTGTAATAAAATCTTAACACCATTCAGACTCATTTAAGATAACAACTTCTCTTCTCAGCAAAATTTTCACGTCTCTAGCTATCCCTTCTCAACCAAATATTATCAAGAACTCTTGTTGCCGCAAATATTAATTGATTAACTGTACCAAAAAAGATTCTTGAAGTTTTTTTTAATCAGTCAAAAAAATTATTTAAAATATTATGTATCTTTACCGAGTTTATGATCTATTTTGCACCAGAAAAATTAAACATGAGCAAATTCATTTTTTTAATAAAATCTCTACCGTCATTTCTCAATCGTTGAAAGATCGCAATGACTCTATATTTAAATGTTTCTCGAGACAATAACAATGAATTGAAAAAAATGAATACTACATAATCCGCTAATTAAATTACGCTAAAAAATCATGTCAAGCATTGAAAAGTTTTCTCCTTTTTATCTTATTTCAACAAAATTTCTTATTAGAAAACACCTTATAAGATTTAACCATAACAACTCTCTATGAATCACTTGTAGTTGATAGAGAAAGATTTACCATTTTAATAATAAACACAAATTCTTAAGAATTGCATGTTACCTTGTTACAATAATTTTTTATATTGATGCATAAATTTTATTTGCATTTAAGATAGTTCAAGTATTATATTTATAAAAAATAAAAAAAGAGAGAGTTCAAATTTTTAATCAAATATAAATATTCAAAATATTATTTTCTACAAAAAAGTTGTCTTGAGCCGAGGGTATCCCGGAAACAACCACTCTACCTACCAAGGTAGAGGTAAGGTCTGCGTACACTCTATCGTCCCAGATCCCACGTTGTGGGATTTCACTGGGTATTAATATTTTTATAGATACTGTGATTAATTCCACATACACATTCAGATATTTAAAACAAACAACCTTAATCATTCAATATTTAGATCTAGAGACGACATCTTAATATTCAAATGTGTATTCAGATTGAGACATCTAGATTTTAAGACACATTTTAATATTTAAATGTGTATTCAAATTCAGACATCTTAATCTTAATAGAAACAAATGAGGCCTAAGTTAACTTTTCTTCTACCAATTTTGAAAACGAGGTGTTAATAATGCATCTTAACTTTTTACAGAGGACTACGATAACCAATTCACAAAACCTAAGGTGGTTAAATGCAACTTAAATAAACCTCAGGGATCTAAGTTAAAATCACTCACCAGGATCCGGCCCAATCTCAATCTAGGGTTTTATAAAACCCTATAAGCCGCTGCTTCCTTTGTCCGTCCCTATATAAACAACACACTAATCTTCTCTTCTTCATTGCCCCATCTCTTCTCTCATCTCTCATCTACATATTCACCAAAAATCTCAATTAGTTTATTATTATGTTAATTCTATTTTTATATATCGGAAACAACCTTTCTACCTCTCAGTGTAGGAGCAAGGTCTGTGTACAGCTAACCCTCCCTGGACTGCATTTGTAGTATTATACTGGGTATGTTGAATGCATATTATATGTTTGTGAAAATGCGTCGATATAACTGATTACCATCGGTGTTTATTTACAATAGCCGCTGTGTATGAGCCGACGCTATAGGAATTCTTCCCTTTCTGCTTCGAAAAATTTTCATTTGGCTCTTTAAAGAGTTGTTTGAATCAGATCTGGAGATATTTTTGTAGCATTATTGTTTTATTTTAATTTAATTGAAGGAGATGGAAGTGATGACTTTTTCCCCAGATGATCGAAGCTGAAATTACTGAGCGCTTTTTAATGTTTTTTCTCCTTTTAGGAGAAAGTTCAAGCCAGATATTCTGATCCATATAATCTAATTGCTTTTTTTCTTATATATTTTTAATGCTACTATTGATTCAAAGCATTATCTTTATTGGCCTAGAACTAATTTTTAATAAGAGGTTTATATTCTTATTTTTTTGTACTTGACTTTCATTATATTTACTAATTATACTACTATTGATTAAAAAATTAATCTTTATTGGCATAAAACCTCTTTTTAATAAGAGGTCAATATTCTTATTAAAACAGTGTTAACATGATATATAGTGTCCTTAATAAAAATAAAAATATTGATTGTTTTTATTGAGTTTGTGTATGGATGTGATGAATATTTCCCCAGATGATCGAAGCTGAAATAACTGAGCTTTTTATGTATTTTCTCTATTTTGGGAAAATTCAAGCCAGATATTCTGATCCATATAATTTTATTGATTTTTCTTATATTTTTAATGCTTCTATTGATTCAATACTTATATGTTTATTGGCTTAAAACCAGTTTTTAGTAAGAGGTCTATATTTTCTTTTTATTAGATTGTTAATTGTGCGTGAACTGTGAATTAGATTCATAACATAAAAATATTGATTGTGTTTGTTATTGAATTTGTGTGTGGATGTGATGATTATTTCCCCAGATGATCGTCGTTGAAATTACTGAGCGCTTTTACTGTGTTTTCTCCTTTACGGGGAAAATCCAAGCCAGATATTCTGATCCATAAACTTAAATTTCTTTTCTAAAGTTTTGTTATTTTGTTGGTTAGATTTTATCATAACTATACTGAAATATTTTGATTTAAAATGTGTGTGGATGTGATGACTATTTCCCCAGATGATCGAAGCTGAAATCACTGAGCGCTTTTTCTGTATTTTCTTCCTTAGGGTAGAAAATCCAAGCCAGATAGTCTGATTCATATCATTTTATTTTTATTTTCTTGTTGTTAATTCTGATTTGATAGAGTAAACAAAATAGCCAATTAGCAGAGCAAGTGCGTCCGTAAATGATGACGAACACATGCATTGAAGATTGGCCATATCAATAAGCGATTCTCCGTGCCTTTCAAATATTTTTCGTTTTGATTGCGGCCTCGAACATATCGCTAAATTTCCCAATCATCTTCTTCAAACGATCAACAAAGATTGTGGTGGAATATGTATAATTTTTTTTACTTTCAAAGAGAATATATTTTTCAAGGAGAAATTTTTAAAATGTTTTTCAAAGAGTATTTTTTAACAAAGAATGTTTGTCCACTAAATTCACTTTAGCATTATAACTTGACAGAAATTTAAATATTTCTTAATTAATTTTAAGTGAATTTATGATGTTTTTAAAGATGATATGACAAGGATTTTGATTCCACTCATCCAACGTCGGCGTGAAAAATAGAAGTGACAAAATTGATCCAATCTTTTTTTTCTTCTCACACCACCTTTTCTCATCTAAATCCATGGTAGAGTGATTGATGGATCTTCAATGTTTTGTTTTGTATCATTTTAGCGGGATTAGTGTGGTATTTCTCATTTGCAAACATGTTTTCCAACCTTTGAAAAATAGTTTCTTTGGCATGATTTCATGTGTGTGGGGACAAGCCCTTGTAGAACCTTAGTTGTATCATAATATATATATATATATATATATATGTATATATATACATACATATATATATATATATGTATATATATACATACATATATATATGTATGTATGTATACACGCACATGATCTTTTCTTTCAAAGGATTGTTGAAGCTGATTTATAAAATTTTATACTTTGAACATGATTTATCCCTATAAGAGATGTTTTAAAACTTAATTTTTGAAAATTTGGATATTTCATGTGTTTTGTCTATGAGCGGGTTTGTTGAAGTTGAAACTTATTTAATGACTTGAATATGGTTTCTAAACCTATTAATGACTCGATGTACCCCAATTAATGGGATGATGAACATAATCCATATTGAGTGATTCGGCTTCTATGTTATGATTTGGCTAATTTGTTATGATTTCTATTGTATTATTTTCTTACTGTTTTTCATTGTATTATTTTCTTATATAAACTATTGTCCTAGAGTCACTCACTGAGTATTCAGTACCATTGTTGTTTTTGATAGTGTGTTAAGTAACATTAAGGAGCAAGTTTGTGATCCACATGCGGACTTCAACTAATATTAATGTATTACTATGAAGTCATAGCATTTGGGCGTGACAACTAGTTATCTAATTAGAATTACAATTTTGTCTATTCATTTGAAGGCCGGGGCTTTAATCATGGAGCGCACGGATCTCAACAACGCAAATTTTGTCTTCCAAAAAATGACATTTTCGGTCAAGAAATACATTATACACTTATCTAAATCAGTAGATCCTTAGTGGTGATTTGGTGGTGTGTCTGAATCACTTAGTGTGAATTTAACTTATATAAATACATAGATGGTCGAGATTTGCTTTTATAAAATTACCGGTGGTGATTTCGTCGTTTTGATTTTTTTACGATTTTTTATGAATAAAGTGACATACATTGACAAGCACATATTTCAACTACTATATTCCAACGTAACATTACTGATCTAATTATTCGTTGAGAAAAATTATTATTTGCCAAGTTATCTTGATGATGTTTAAAATTTAAATCAAACAATGTTGAATAATTTATCTTGTTACGCGCTCAACTTGTGTGAATATCATTCCTTGTGCTACATCAGTGCAAAGTGCTCAATATACATATATACTTTGTTGAGGTTTTTGTTGAGGTTGGAGTTTTCAATACATACTGATCTTAGTAGAAGGGTCAAAATAAAAACTAGAACCAACTAATTTGAGGGTCCGTACGTATCTAGCCAAAAAGAAGTATCGGCAAGGATGATCCATTTTATCGTTCAAACCCAGTCATAAGTTTCACAAAGTTACGTGTTTCTTTGAACGTTTTATATTGCGTGTCGTGTTATGGTGTCTTAGACTTGTAATACACTCAACTTGTGAATATGATCACTCATTATGACACGTTTGTGCAAGGTGTTCAATAGACGCTTTTGTTGAGATTGGACCGTTGGAGTATATTCAATAGGTACATGTCTTAATTGAAGTGTCAAAATAAAATTTAGAATCAATTTTTAGGGGTCGGTTATGTATTAGTTCAAAAACAAAAGTACCAACAAAGATCATATCTTTTATGGTTTAAAATTTACTATATTTCATAAAATTATGCGTGGAACGTTTTATATTGCATATTATGTTGTCTTAAACTTGTAACGTGCTCAACTTATGTGAATATCATTCCTTGTGCCATGTGTGCACAAGGTGATCAATATGCATATATACTTTTATTGAGGTTATAGTGTTTAATATGTACCAATTTTAGTTGAAATATCAAAATAAAAATTGAAATCGACTTTGAGTGTCCATCCATGTATTTGGCCTAAAACAACTATCAACAAGGATGATCCCTTTATGGTTCAAAACCAACCATATTTCATAAAGTTGTATGTTTCTTTGGACCTTTTATATTGCATTGCATGTTATGGTGTCTTAGACTTGTAATGCGCTCAACTTGAGTGAATCATGTTGGATATTGTAAAGTAGTACGTGAATTAAATAAATATTACAAGTGTTCGAAAGGATAAACAAACAAGCCAATATTCAGAATTGCGGCAAGGTTGTTGAGTCTTGAATCTTGATAACCTGAAATCAAGAAACACTAAATCTGGAACTGTGGCTGAGTCGAGAGATGACTCTCTGTCTTTAAGACAAGATTGCCCAGTATATATGCTTTTACGTTAACGGATAATATTTTTCCAAGATAAAATAACAACTAATCAACACTACAAAGCAAATAGGAAGAATCTGACAAAGAAAACAAATACGAAACGACTTGCTGAAGAATGGAAAAGGAAGGAAGAATTTCTGTTTTTGACACTGTTTCTGCTCACGTTTTTGGACAGAATGTGTGTTGTTTCTCTCTTCTGTTTGTCTCTGTGTTTATATGTTGTTGTCTCGTATCTCTGTCACACACAATTGAGCCAAAAGGCATCAATATATAGCATAAGGGGAGACTTCTCATGGCTGTTTATGGCCATTGAAGGATGTAGTTAATCAGCCAAGTAATGACTGTTTATGGCCATTGAAAGAGGGAGTTAATCAGCCAAGTAATGTCTGTTTATGGAGGGAGTTAATCAGCCAAGTAATGGCTGATTAATGTGCAATAACGCTCCAAAAATCAACCCAAACGGTAGGACCCACGACCCATGACCCGTGACCGGACAGACGGGTGGCGGCGCGCATGTGGGCTTAGCCACGAACTAAAGCACATCTAGGTCATCTCTCCTTCAAACACATGGGTTACCCCTTGGGGTCCCAAACCCTTAGCCAATTTTAAGACTTATAAAGAGAACAATTTTTCTTTTTCCCACCGATGTGGTAGATTTGTCCCACACCATATTTTCATGCATCAAACACCTTACTTCGTGGACCGATATCTCTTTCATTTCTCAATGAAATTTGACGATTCTTGGCCCTACGGTCATCTACTCAATTAGTAGATTATGCACGTGTGAAGAGATAAAGCCTCTAACATGCGGAGCCCTAGTGTTTAATTCATTAAATATGGGTGGACCCACCTCCCCACCAAAGGCAAATTTCCAACAAATCATTCCTTGTGCCACATCTGTACAATGTGATCAATAGACATATGTACTTTTATTGAGGTTGTAGTGTTCAATAGGTTATGATTTTAGTTGAAATGTGAATAAAATTGAAACCAAACTTTGAGGGCCCAATTATGTATTTGGACAAAAGAAACATCAACGAGGATGATCCCTTTATGGTTCAAAACCTACCATATTTCATAAAGCTACATGTTTCTTTGTGTAAAGAATGAATCTTGAGTCTAATTCAATCCAAAAGCTAGCTTGTAGGGTGAAGATTGTCCAAGTTCATATAAGAAGTCCATGTTCTCATTCTATATCCAACGTGAGACTCTTAACACTCCCTCGCAGGCCCATACATTGTTAACTGGAGCGTGAATAATATAATTTCGGGGCCCAACATCGGTGAACAAAGAATTGAAATGAGCTTGACTCTGATACAATGTAAAGACTGGATCTTGGGCCTAACTCAACCCCAAAAGCTAGCTTGTAGGGTGAGAATTGTCCAAGTCCATATAAGGAGTCCATGTTCTCATTTCATATCCGATGTGAGACTTTTAACACTTTGGGCATTTTATATTGCATTCCATATTATGGTGTCTTAGACTTGTAACGAACTCAACTTGTGTGAATATCACACTCCTTACGCCACATCTGCACAAGATGATCAATAGGCATACTTTTGTTGAGGTTGTAGTGTTGTCAAAATAAAAATTGGAACCATCTCTGAGGGGTCTTCTATGTATTTGGCCAATTTTTTTTACCAACAATGATGATCCCTTTTATGGTTCAAAACGTACCATATTTCATGAAGTTAAATGTCTCTTTAGATGTTTTATATTGCATTGCATGTTATGATGTCTTAGACTTGTCACGCGCTCAACTTGTTTAAATATTACTCCTTGTGCCACGTCTAAACAAGGTTTTCATTGAGATTGGAGACTTCAATAAATATTGATCTTAGTTAAAGTGTCAAAATAAAAATTGGAGCCAAATTTAAGGACTCGTCTATATGTATTTGGCCAAAAATAAATAAAGAAGTACCAACAACGATGATCGCTTTTATGGTTCAAAATCAACCATGTTTCATAAAGTTATGTGTTTCTTTGGTCGTTTTATATTGCATTGCATGTTATATGGTGTCTTAGACTATCTCACAGTTGATCGTATGATAAAGATAGGCAAATTGGAAGGAATTAAGATGTTTCTCGTCACTTTATAATGAACCCAACCAGCTATATAGGTGGTTAAGTGCTACACATTTTTTATCATCATTCTAATAAGACAAAGTACAAAAGAAAGGGGAAGTTATTTCCAAATCTTTAGATGTTATTTGTCAACTTCTGGTTTGGTATATTCGCATTTAACAAACTCATCTCACCCACAAGGATTATGATGGATAGTGAATTTTTTCATGTTTAATAGAAATTTAAGACTCAAATTTTATTGAGTATGAATTCATTTTTGTTAGAAAGCGCTATTCTTCCAATGTGCATGGGATTTTCTGATTCAAATTTGAATTTAATCGGGTTCCAATATAAATACCAAACACCAGTAAAAAAAATAAAATAAAAAGAACTCATCTCTCTCTAGTCCACTCCTTTCTTTCCTTCATGAAAGAAATAATCCCCTTGATTATTTTCATTGATTGAATAGATATATATACAAGTTACAAAATAGGAGAATCCTATTCCTATTCTATTTCTAAAACCTTATTCCACTATAATTCTAACTATACAATTATGGTATGTGTATATCCTAAATATGGTAAGAGTATATCCTATTCTAGGTAACAAATATACTACAATATACACACAATATACTTTCCTTAATAAACAATATTTGCTACCTTTGTTTTTACGCTTGCCGTCCGTGTTGAAATTTGGACATTCTTGGGCCTCGACAGCCCATCGCCGAGAAAGGTGCGATTAGGGCTAATCGCGCTGCTTTGTATATCATCGATATACATGTGATATACAACTTCTGTATATTCAAGTGTATATCACATGTATATTGCTCTGTTTAACACACCCATGATCATAGCGGACGGTTTTGACGCCGAGGCTGTCCCTAAAATCTTCAAAGAGAACCGCCGGTAGACCCTTTGTAAAGATGTCTGCAATTTGGTAACGAGACGGGACATGGCATACGCGAACTTGACCCTTTGCAACCTTTTCACGGACAAAGTGAATGTCCATTTCGATATGCTTGGTGCGCTGGTGTTGAACCGGGTTACCTGAAAGGTAGATGGCACTAATGTTATCGCAATATACCAAGGTTGCCTTCTGAATGAGACAATGAAGCTCCAACAGCAAATTACGTAGCCAACATGATTCGGAGACCACATTCGCTACCCCTCGATATTCTGCCTCTACACTGGAGCGTGATAGAGTGGCTTGACGTTTTGCCGACCATGAGACCAAGTTGTTGCCAAGGAACATATAGTAGCCAGAAGTCGACCGTCTGGTGTCGGGACAACCACCCCAATCAGCATCCGTGTAAGAGACCAGTGTGGATGTAGATAAAGGATACAAGTGCAACTCATAGTCCAGTGTCCCCTGGATATACCGAATGATGCGTTTGATTGCATTCATGTGCTCAACTCTGGGATCATGCATGAATAAACACACCTGCTGAACCGCATATGTAATATCCGGTCTGGTAAAGGTAAGATACTGGAGGGCCCCTGCCAGACTGCGATAGCGGGTTGGGTCCTCGTATGGTGCACCTGCTGCGGCACTTAACTTTGGGTTTGCATCAACTGGCGTGGAAGTGGACTTACAGGATGACATCCCAGCCCTTTCTATGATCTCAGCAACATACTTTCGTTGAGACAAAAATAAGCCACCTGAATGACGCTTGACGGCAATCCCCAAAAAATAACTCAAAGGCCCTAAGTCTTTCATAGCAAATTCAGAACTGAGCATGACCATGATAGACTGGAGCAAATCATCGGAGGAGGCCGTTAAGATGATATCATCCACATACAACAGAATGTAGGCCAAGGACGAACCACGGCGGTAGATGAACAAGGAATTGTCTGACCTGCTATGAGTGAACCCAATAGTTGAAACAAAGTCAGCAAACCTCGTGTACCAGGCCCTCGGAGACTGCTTAAGCCCATGTAAGGACTTCTTCAACAAACATACATGATGAGGACGGTTTGGATCCCTGAAACCTAACGGCTGATGCATATAGACTATTTCCTTGAGATCCCCATGTAGGAAAGCATTCTTGACATCCAACTGATGAATTGGCCAAGTCTTTGAAAGAGCCAAGCTCGGCCGCAGTCACGAATGGTAGCCGGTTTGACCACCGGACTAAACGTCTCACCACAATCTATCCCAACCTGCTGAGTCTTACCATCACCAACAAGTCGCGCCTTATGTCGAGCAAAAGACCCATCTGAATTCTCCTTATGAGCAAAAATTCACATAGTCCTGATAACATTAATACCATATGGACAGGGCACCAACTCCCACGTCTTATTATCAATAAGAGCATTAAATTCATCAGTCATAGCAATTTTCCAATTAGGGTCATTTAATGCGGACACAAGATTGCGGGGCAAGGGGGATTTAGAGACATTAGAATGTAAATTAAAATATCTTTTAGGTGTAAAAATACCCCGTTGACTACGAGTGATCGGTCTATGACTCGAGGAAGAATTGAGAGAATTTTGGGAATTTTCTGGACTCGGGACGGGTGGCGTGACGGTGGGCTCTTGGCCCAAATCGATAAAGTTTGGAATCGTTTTCTAGAGCGGTTCAGTGAAATTTGGGAGCCCAATTCTTGAACTGCTGTTCGATTTGAATTTTGTGGGTGTGGCGATCTTGTGAGTCCAGTGAGGCGATGGGCCGGAGGATTTTGGGTACGGGAGATGTCCGAAAAATTCTGAATAATATACGGAGATATTTGGTCATCCAAAAAATTATACGACTTAGGTTCGGGAGTATGAACTTTCGTAAATGGGAATTGAGTTTCATCAAAAATGACATGGCGATTGATGATGATTTTCTTGGAGGATAAATCAAAACACTTATAACCACGATGATTTGACGGATAACCCAAAAACACACACGGGGTAGATCGAGCCTAAAGTTTGTTAATTGTGGTGGATGGGAATAACGGATAACACAAGCACCCAAAAATCCGAAGATGAGAATAAGACGGGTTCTTATTATATATAATTTTTAGGGGGGACGAATATGTCAGACCTTTAGAAGGAATTATGTTAAGAAGATAAGTGGTCATTTGTAGAGCATGATGCCAAGAATATGAAGGTATGGAGGCATGTATTAGGAGAGTTCGGACAATGTTATTTATGGAACGAATTTTGCGTTCGGCTTTCCCATTTTGTGAAGATGTATGAGGACATAAAAAACGAAAATTTATCCCATTAGTAGCACAAAATTTCCGAAACTCCCTATTGTCATACTCTTTCCCATTATCACACTGAATATTTTTTATTTCTCTTTCGAATTGAGTACGAATGAACGCTCTAAATTTGATGAAGACGGAAAACACTTGTGATTTATTCGCAATTGGAAACGTCCACAAAAATCTAGAATAATCATCTAAAAAGAGAACATAATATCGATGACCCATTGAACTAAGAACAGGAGATGTCCATAAGTCGCTATGAATAATGTCAAATGGAATAGACGTATGAGAATTGGAGTCTACAAATGGTAACTTAACAATTTTTCCTAATGAACAAGACTGACAAATTGGAGTACGACTCGTACCCTCACAAGAAATAAAGCTATTTTTATCTAAAACTGATAAAATAGAAGATCCCGGATGACCCAGACGAGCATGCCACATGGAAGGAGAGATGGCTGCAAAGGCTGACGGCAAGGCTGGACTCGATGGACTGAAACCGGGCATGATAGGATATAGATCCCCCCCTACTATCACACCTCATGAGATGACTCCCCGTCTTGAAATCATTCACAGAGAAACCGAAAGGATCAAATTCAACAGAAACAGAATTGTCATTTGTGAACTTTCGGACAGACACTAAATTTTTAATTAGTTTAGGAGCATGTAAAGTATTTTTCAAGAGGAGTGGTGGATTGGGGGGAGACAACGTTTTCTGACCATACCCTAGAATTGGAATAGAACTGCCATTACCAACAATTATCCCCCGAAGGGTGCTCAAATTGGAATAAGATGAGAGAGTACTTGATTCGGAAGTCATGTGAGTAGTGACCCCGGTGTCCATGTAAGTTTAGGGTTTAGGGTTTAGGGTTTAGGGTTCAGTGTTCAGGGTTCAGGGTTCAGGGTTCAGGATTCAGGGTTCAGGGTTTAGAGTTCAGGGTTCAGGGTTTAGGGTTCAGGGTTCAGGGTTCAGGTTTTTTTTTTTGAAGCCACAGCCTCGCGACTTGTGGAATTTTATTAATAATAAAAGAAAGACAAGGGGCCCCATAGGGGAAGTACAAGCAGGGGGGACAAATCCTGTTACCCCACTAGACTACTCCTCTAGAGCCTAAAAGAGCCTACCCTGAATGGAGGAAAAAGGAACTTGCTAAAACCAAATATTCTATGATCATCATAGAGTTTATAACACACTCTATGATGATATTACAAATGATGATACTAACATAAAGATAGGACAATATAACGACAAAGCTAATGTCTACCTCTGAGCTTATAAAATCCTCAATATGATGTATCTTTTCCTGCTGATCTTCAAAATATTCTTGAAACTGGATCATTTCTTTATTTTGGATCGCGTGGTAATTGCCGTGGTAGTTGGAACCAACATCTTCTTCTTTGCTTGCTTTTTAGTGGACTTCGCTGCTTCAAATCTTCTTTGTTCTTGTTTGCACCGTTCCATGTATTCCGCGTGAGGCAAATCCATGAGTGCTACAAACTCCTCATCCGTCAAATCCGGGTGATAGGTATTTTTGAAGGCATGGAATTGTTTGTATGTCATGTTATTTCTATAGATGGGGGCCCCCTCATCCGATTCCGCCAATTGCTCAAACTCATCGAGCCCGTCAAATCCACCACTGTTAGCTGCCTCCGCAATTTGGCTAGAGATAGATTCAATTGACTCATCTTCTCCGAATTCCATCGTAGCAACCGATGCCTCAATCTCATCATTTTCCTTTTTATTGTCACACCATCTCCGTCTCCGACTACTACTAGTCGAACTTGATGATCCTTTCGCAGGGAATGAGAAGGCTTTTTTCACCCATTCATTGGTAGCCGGAGCCTTGTTTATTGGTGTCAATTCACTAGAGGTAGAGATAAGTCTTTTACCTGATTTTGTCGCATTGTACACAGTTCCATATATAGCAGTAACAAAGTCAGGATTGACAATGGTGATAGCCATGCAATTGGAGCCCTCGGTTGATGATGGTACTTCGACGGCGACTTGTCTTCTACCTACTGTACCGGTGATTTCAAGTGTCTCAAACTCTTGAGTCCGCCCAACAAGATTCTTCTTTGGATTTATGGAGTTAGAACTTGTGGGAGTGCTTATTGGGCTCGGATTGGGGTCGATGGGTGGGCTCGGGGTAGGAGAGTTTGGGCTCGGGTTAGGAGAGTTAGGGCTCGAGTTAGGGGGATTTCGGGAGGGGTTGGGTATATTCGGGTGGGGTGTGTCTCGGGTGGGTATGGGTGGATCCGGGTTTGAGTTTGTGGATAAGGTTGAGGTGGTTTGTGGGTCGGGTTGTGCGGGTGGGTTTGCTGGGTCCGTCACGGTTGGCCAGTGACGGGATGCGATAGGGCCAGTTGGGGATAGCTAATTTGGTCGGGTTAGGGTAATGGGTTAGAGATTAGGGTGTTTTGCTGGTGGGGTGGTGTCCGGAGAGGTGCCCAGTGGCTGGTTTCCGGTAGGTGGTTTAGGGTTTTGGGATTTAGTGGTTTCGGGTAGGGTGGTATTAGGGTTAGGGTTTTGGGAATGGTTTTGGGCTATTCCGCTAGGGTTTGGCCCATCAGCCACCATAACTGCAAGGGTTTCGGGTGGGTGGGTATCGGGATTGGGTGGGGAAGCTGGTAGGGTTCCGATGAGGCTCCCGGAGCCGCCTAGGGTTCCGGTAGGGTTTCCGGCGCCGCCAAGAATTCCGGTAGGGTTTCCGGCGTCGAGAATTTAAAAAATTGTAATTTTTTTGTAGGGATGTATGTTCCGACGCCTGGATAGTGTTTCCGACAGCCAATGACGTCGTGTTCACTGTTCTAGTCGCCGGAAGAGGGGTTTCTAGCGAAATGGTTGGATTTTTTGTATTTTGGGGTGGGTTTAGGTTGCCTTTTCCAGTGGTTTTCCGTCTGTGATTGACGGTTTGCCTGTCGGAATTGGTAGGGTGAGAGGTAAAAGAGGGGGGGGGGACGAGTAGGGTGATGAGCTTACTTTTTTCTCCTCCTACCGCCGTCGATCCTCTTGCCACCGCCGGATCAACCTTGGTTGGTCTCAATTCCGGATTGAGTTTCCAACATCCAATTGAATCATGCCCTTGTAGCTTGCAATTGGTACAATATTTGGGCAAGAAATCATATCTAATTCTTTGTGGTGTAGATGTAATTTCCGCCCCTTCACCGTTTAGGGTTTAGGGTTTAGGTTTTTTTTTTGAAGCCACAGCCTCGCGGCTTGTGGAATTTTATTAATAATAATAATGAAAGACAAGGGGCCCCAAAGGGGAAGTACAAGCAGGGGGGACTAATCCTGTTACCCCACTATACTATCTTATGAGGCCTAGTATCTAAAAGCTAGCAAGAATGAAGAAAGAAAGAACTTGACAAAACTAAATATTCTATGATCATCATAGAGTTTATAATGCACTCTATAATGATGTTACAAATGAGAATGCCAACATAGTGAAGAAATAATATAAGCACGAAAATATGATCATCTACCTCCGGACTTATAAAATCCTCCACCTGTGGCATCACTTCTTTCTCGTCTTCCAAGTATTCATGAAACTTAATCATTTCTTCTTGGCGTTGATTAGTGATTCAGGGGGCCCAACATATTTGGAAGGGTCCCTCATTTTGGCCGCATCAAACTGGACTTTCTTCTTGGCTTCTCTCATTGGCATTTTCCTCACCGTTGGCATCTTACCATCCCAAATTGTTCTTCCTTGTGAGCTTCTTTTTGTACTTTGCATATTTCGAGGCGATAGGTTCCCATTCGGATGACCGGCATGCGTTCGGGACCAGGAGTCCTCCTCGCATCGACCACTTTCAGACGATACTTCAGCAACATTACCAAAGGGATCGGACATTACCTGTCTCTGCTTGGCTGTCGTCACACGAATAGAGCTCCCCAGCGTCTTGCCTCCCATCTCGTCTACATTCCCTGGCCCTCCTTGGATAGGACCCTCTAGTAAGTGTACCTGGTCAGGGACTTCTTCCACAGCAAGCGGTTCTGCTTCCTCATCAATCTCCTCCTCGGCCTCCGGAACCATGTTGCCTTCCAGCTCCATATGTTCATCATCTGTAGCCTCTTCATATAAGCCATATGCATCATAGTCACGGAAATTATGTGGTGGTTCTGCCAGGAACAGAGCCATTTCTTCTTCATCATCCGTGTCTCCGCCCATCTCCACATACTCCTCTACACTTAGGGGTTTAGGGTTTAGGGTTTAGGGTTTAGGGTTTAGGGTTTAGGGTTTTTTTTTGAAGCCGTTAGACTCGTAGGTCTAGCGGAATTTTATTAATAATAAAAAGATAAGGGGCCCCATAGGGGAAATACAAGCAGGGGGGAGATTTCCTGTTACCCCACTATATTACTCCTATAAGGCCTAGAGACTATAATTTAACCGGAATGTAAAAAGAAGGAACTTGACAACACCAAATATTCTATGATCATCATAGAGTTTATAATGCACTCTATGATGATATTACAAATGAGGATGCTAACATAATGGAGAAGTAGTATAAGCACGAAAATGTGTTCATCTACCTTCGGACTTATAAAATCCTCCAACTGCTGCTTCACTTCCTTCTCGTCTTCTAAGTATTCTTGAAATTTGATCATTTCTTCTTGGAGTTGACTAGTGACTCAGGAGGCCCAACATATTTTGAGGGATCTCTCATCTTGGCTGCATCGAACTGGACTTTCTTCTTGGCTTCCCTCATTGGCATTTTCCTTACCGTTGGCATCTTGCCATCCCAAATGCTCTTCCTTGTGAGCTTCTTCTTCGTGCTTTGCCCATTTCGAGGCGATAGGTTCCCATTCGAATGACAAGCATGCGCTCTGGAGCCAAGGAGTCTTC
This sequence comes from Anisodus acutangulus, assembly GCA_029783415.1. NCBI lineage: Eukaryota > Viridiplantae > Streptophyta > Magnoliopsida > Solanales > Solanaceae > Anisodus > Anisodus acutangulus. The sequence goes on along the minus strand of JAJAGQ010000034.1, from coordinate 11,269 downwards.
TCGGCCTCAGACCACTCGATGTGCCAAAGAACATTACCAAAGGGATCGGACATTACCTGTCTCGCTTTTGCTGTCTTGCCGCTTACGAGTAGAGTTCCCCAGCGTCTTTCCTCCCATCTCATCCACATTACCAGGCCCTCACGATTAGGACCCTCCAATAGAAGTACTGATCTGGGTGACCTCCACAAAGAATTCGGTTCTGCATCCTCGTCAATATCCTCGCCGGCCTCATGACTCATGTTGCCTATCTCGACTCCATATCATCGACCTCTCGAGTCCTCATCATATAATCCATATGCATCATAATCGCGGAAATTATGTGCCGGTTACGCTAAGAAACAGAGCCATCTCTTCTTCATCATCCGTAGTACCACCCGGTTCCACATACTCCTCTACACTGAGATCTGAATAATAAGCGGTTTATCATCATTGCCGCCTCAAAGGCGACATTCCCATAAAATGTCCATGTTTCGCCATTTTCTGTCAAACACTTGTCTAAGTCGTTCCTGTCGGACAACCCGTAACCAACTTCCTCCATCTCTCCGCCTCCTCTCCATCCGTCTCACACCATTTCTTTTTCTCACCGTCGGAGGGAGTAATTGTGGCAAGATTCTAATGCAGGGAATGTCGGAGGTGGCTTCATTTAGAGTGCAAGGTTGTGGAGGGAATGAGAATGCATTTTTAGCCAATTTTGAGTGGATGGGCTTTTTATGATTGGGTTGTATTCTTGTCGTGGGATTAAGAATTGGCTTTGTAGGTGGGTTTGATGTTGAGCCCAGATTCTGAAATGGGTGTGGGCTTGTATTTTCGAATGGGTATTTTTGGATTGGGCCGAGAGGGGTTGGGTTGGGCGAGTGGGTTGGGCTCGGGGTGAGGATTGGGTTGGGTTTGGGGGGTAGGGTTAATTGAATTTGGGGGTTCGGGTTGGTGTAGGTAGTGGGTCGGGTGGGTCGATTTAGGGTCAGGGGTGGTTTCGGGTGGGGTTTTTAACGGGTCGGGTTGCGGGTAATTAGGGTTTAGTGGGGCGGTTTGGGTAGCGGTTTAGGGTTTAGTGGGGTGGCGGTTTTGGGTAGCGGTTTAGGCCTTAGTGGCTGTGAATGGGCGTGGAGTGGTTTCTGGGAGGAGGGTTTGCGGCGGCGAGGTTGCCGTGATTATTTCCGGCACGATGGGGTGGCGGAGGGTGGTTCCCGGCGGGAAGGTGGCGAGCGTTGGTGGCGGGTTCAAGAGGGGTGGTATTAGGTTTAGGGTTTTGAGGGTGGTTTGGGCCAAGCAAGGCCCAATAGAAGCGGTAGTAGGGTTTACGGTTGGTGGGCTGCGGAGCGGGGTCGCGGTAGGGTTTCCAGAGGTTTCTGCGCCGCCTAGGGTTCCTGTAGGGTTTCAGCGCCCGCCAAGGATTCCGGTAGGGTTTGGCGTTGGAAATTTTAGGGGTGTTTTTCGGTCGGGCAGATTCGACACTGGGCCGATGTTTAGATAGCCCTAGGCTCAGGAATCACTGTTCGATCGCCGAATCTTGCTCCAGTGACTTTTGAGGGTGGTTTTGGATTTTGATTCTTGTTTTTCTTGTTTTTCGAGTGATCGTAATCCAATTGTTGGATGGGTGTTGGTTCAAAGCATTGGTAGTTGAGATGGGGGCTTGTTGGCTAGGGTTAGATGAAGAAGAAGTAGGGATTGAGGCCTTACCTTTGCCTATCGCCCGCTGGCTTCTCTCTCTTGCACTTTGCCACCTTGTCGCCATCGCTTGCCTTAGCCTTTTCCGACCATGATGTTGGTTGTAGGTTCCAACATCCATCAACATCATGCCCTTGTAGCTTGCAATTGGTACAATATTTTGGCTTGAAATCATATCTAATTTTTTGTAATTCGGATGTGATTCCATCTCCTTCTCCCACTTGAATTACAACATGTTGGGGGTGGTTCTTGAGTAAATCAAACTCCACTTTGACTCTAGCACAACTTGGTCTTGTTTTATTCAATGTGGCCGAATCAATGGCAATTGGGGAACCCACTGCCGCCGCCAACGAGAAGAGGGTAGACTCTCCATAATAATGTGGGGATAATCCGGGGAATGAAATCCATCCATATGCGAATCTACTTTCCTCCGCCGGATTAAAAGATATATCCCATTTGAAGGTTCTCATCAAATAGGGCTTATTCTTCTCCTTTATCTCAAAAGTTTGTCTTGACATCAAGGTGTCAAAATCTTCAACAATCGAACATCGAATTAATACATGCCTATCACAAAGCAAACCAATACGTACCTCCGCCTTCAAACCACATTGCTTTGGGATAGCATTCCGTAGGAAAGCTATATCGGGCCATCCATGGCTAAACTTTCCAACAATTGCAAGAGTTAATTCTTGGTGATGAATCATCACCTCCACTTCCTTCTTCTCAAACCTAATCGTAGGCTCACCATGTAGGTAAACAATAGGCTTGATTGGGATTGGAATTGACATAGGAGAGAGGGTCAGCCGTGAAGACTAGGGTTTCATCATTGGCGCTTCGGAGATCTGCAATGGCGGGGCCGGGTAGGGATGTTTTGAAGAGGTTTGAGTAGTCTAGGGGTTGCACGGGGTTGGGAGGGTGATGGCCGAGCCTCGGGAGGAGAGGCCAGGCCCAGTGTGGAATGGCCATAATTGGTGGAAATGGAAAACTGGAATTTGTCGCCAAATCGACCTCGCCTTGGGAGCGTTTCCCGAGGCGTGTTTCGGTTAGGGTTTAGGGTTTAGGGTTTAGGGTTTAGGGTTTAGGGTTTAGGGTTTAGGGTTTAGGGTTTAGGGTTTAGGGTTTAGTGTTTTTTTTTTTTTTGAAGCCACAGCCTCGCGGCTTGTGGAATTTTATTAATAATAAATAAATGACAAGGGCCCCAAAGGGGAAGTACAAGTAGGGGGGACTCATCCTATTACCCCACGAGACTATCCTATAAGGCCTAAAAGAAATCTAACCTGAATGTAGAAAAAAGGAACTTGAAACAATCAAGTATTCTATGATCATCATAGAGTTTATAATACACTCTATGATGATATTACAGATGATGATACTAACATAAAGATAGGCTAATATAAGGACGAAGCTAATGTCTACCTCTGAGCTTATAAAATCCTCAATATGATGTATCTTTTCCTGCTGATCTTCCAAATATTCTTGAAATTGGATCATTTCTTTGCTTTGGAACGTGTGGTGATCGCTGTGGTGGCTGGAGCTAGTGTCTTCTTCTTTGCTTGTTTTTTGTTGGACTTTGCTTCAAATCTTCTTTGTTCTTATGCACCTTTCCATGTATTCCGCATGTGGTAGGTTCATGAGTGCTACAAACTCATCATCTGTCATATCCAGGATGATATGCATTTTGAAAGCATAGAATTGTTTGTATGTCATGTTGTTTTTGTAGATGGGGGCCCCTCGTCCGATTCCGCCAATCGCTCATACTCATCAAGCCCATCAAATCCGCCACTAGTAGTTTGCCTCGCAATTTGACTAGAGATAGATTCAATTGACTCATCTTCTCCAAAACCCCATTGCCGCAACCGATGCCTCAATCTCCTCATTTTCTTTCTCATTGTCACACCATCTCCTTCTCCGACTACTACTAGTCGAACTTGAGGACCCTTTCGCAGGGAATGAGAATGCTTTCTTCACCCATTAAATCGGCGACAGGAGCCTTAGATTTAGGTGTCAATTCACTAGAAGAAGAGGTAGGTCTTTTACCTGATTTTGTCGCGTTGTACACAGTTCCATTCATAGCAGCTACAAAGTCAGGATTGACTACAGTGATAGCCAGGCAATGAGAGCCCTCGGTGGATGATTCAACAACGACTTGTCTTCTGCCCTCTGTACCGGTGATTTCAAGTGTCTCATACTCTTGTGTCCGCCGATAAGATTTCTCTTTGGGCTTATGGATTTAAATTTGTAGAAAAGCTTATTGGGCTCGGACTTGGGTCATTTGGTGTGTTTGGTGTTTGGATTATTGTGGGCTTTGGATCTGGATTGGATTTTTGGGATTGGCGGAATTAAATTGAGTGGGTCAGAGAGAGGTATGGGGTTGGGGGGTGGGCTCGGGTTAGGAGTGGGAGCTCGGGTTGGTTATGGGTATGGGTGTGGGTTCTTGGGTCGGGTGGGGTTTCCGGGTCAGGGGTGGTGTCGGGTATGGGGTTTTCTGATGGGTCGGGTTGAGGCGGTTTAGGGTTTTCGAGGCGGTTTGAGCGAGTGGCGGGAGTAGGGTTTGGGGACGGTTTTGGGCAAGGAGTGGTTTCGGGAGTTCTTTGTTTGTGGAGGAGGGTTCGAGGAAATATTTCCGTCACCGCAGTGGTGGCGGTAGGGTAGTTTTCCGGCGGTAAGGTAGTGGGGTTGTGGGTAGTGGTTTCAAGGGAGGCGGTATTAGGGTTAGGGTTTGGGAGGTGGGTTGGGGCCAAGTGAGGCCCAATGACATTGGCGGGTGGTAGGGTTTCTGGTGGGGGGTGTCCGGGAGCAAGGGTGGTCGTGGTAGGGTTTCAGTAGGTTTAGAGCACCGCCTAGGGTTCCCGATAGGGTTTCAGCGCCTTGAGATTCCGATGGGGTTCGGCGTCGGAGGAGATTTTGGGAGTCATTTTTGGTGGGAAAACAGATTCCGACACCTGGGCGGTGTTTCGATAGCCCTAGGCTTGAATCACTGTTCGATGCGCATCATCATTCAGTGGTTTTGTGGGTGGTTTTTGATTTTGTTTCTTGTTTTTGTTTTTCCGATAGCGTAATCCGGTTGGTGGGTATTACGACATTGGTTGTTGAGATAGGGACTTGTTGGCTAGGGTTAGGCGAAGAGGGAGGAGGGTTTGAAACCATACCTTTGCCTATTGTCAGCTTTGCGCAGCCTCCTTGCCACCATCAATTGCTTCCGAGTTTCAGAGCCTTAATTACGGCTTGAGGTTCCAACATCCATTGACATCATGGCCTTGTAGTTTGCAGTTGATACAATATTTTGGCTTGAAATCATATCTAATTTTTTGTAAATCAGGCGTGATTTCATCTCTTCCCTACTTGAATTACAACATGTTGGGGATGGCTTTTAAGTAGATCAAACTCCACTTTAACTCCTAGCACAACTTGGCCTTGTTTTATTCAATGTTGCCGCATCTATTGCTATGGGAGTACCCAGCTGCGCCGCCATTGAGAAGAGAATTGGTTTCGCCATAGTAATGTGGAGATAATCAGGGAAGGAAATCCATCCATAAGCAAACCTACTCTCTTACTGGGATTGGAAGGATACATCCCACAGAAGGTTCGTCAAGTAGGGCTTATTCTTCTCCTTAATCTCAAAAGTTTGTCTTGACATCAAAGTGTCAAAATCTTCAAGAATCGTACAGAATCAAAACATGCCTATCACAAAGCAATCCAATCGTACCTCGCCTTCAAACCACGTTGCTTTGGGATAGCATTAGTAAGAAAGCTATATCGGGCCATCCATGGCTAAACTTTCCTACAATTGCAAGATTTAATTCTTGGTGATGAATCATCACCTCAACTTCCTTCCTTTCAAACCTAATAGTAGGCTCGCGTGGAGGTAAACAACGAGGCTTGATTGGAATTGGTGTGGACATGGGGAAGGGAGGCGCATGAGGCTAGGGTTTCCTCCGTCTCCATTCTCAGAATCTGCAAAGCGGAATTGTTGGGAAGATATGAGGAGGGTGGAATAGTCTAGGGGTTGCGCGGGGTTGGGAGGGTGATGGCCGACCTCGGGGGGAGGCCGGCCAGTGGCCGGAATGGCCATTTTTGGCCGGAATGTGAAAATCGAGTTTTGTCGCCAAATCGCCCTTGCCTTGGGAGCGTTTCCCGAGGCGTGTTTCGGTGGGGTTTAGGGTTTAGGGTTTAGGGTTCAGGTTGAGGTTGAGGTTGAGGTTCGGGGTTGAGGTTAGGGTTAAAATTAAATTCAGGGTTGAGGTTAAATTGAAATTAAGAGTTAAATTGAGTTGAGGTTGAGGTTGAGGTTGAGTTGAGGTTGAGGTTGAGTTAAATTGAGGTTAAATTAAATTAAATTGAAATTAAATTAAATTAAATTAAGGTGAGGTGAAATTAATTCAAGGTTGAGGAGTGAGGTGAAATTAGGTTAAATTAAATTGGGTTGAGGTAAATTGAGGTGGGGTTAAAATTAAATTCAAATTAAAATTCAAATTTAAAATTGGGGTCAAATTAAGGTGAGGTGGGGTGAGGTGAGTTGGGTGAGGTGGGGTGAAATTAAATTAAATTAAATTCAAAATTAAATTAAATTAAAAATTAAATGGTAAAATTAAATTCAAATTAAATTAAATGAGGTAAATTAAATTAAATTAAATTAATTTAAATTAAGGTAGAAATTAAATTTAAATTTAAATTTAAAATTTAAATTTAAATTTTAAATTTAAAATTTAAATTTAAAATTTAAATTTAAATTTAAATTTAAATTTAAATTTAAAATTTAAATTTAAAATTTAAATTTAAAATTTAAATTTAAAATTTAAATTTAAATTTAAATTTAAATTTAAATTTAAAATTTAAATTTAAAATTTAAATTTAAATTTAAAATTTAAAATTTAAAATTTAAAATTTAAAATTTAAAATTTAAAATTTAAAATTTAAATTTAAAATTTAAAATTTAAAATTTAATTTAAAATTTAAAATTTAAAATTTAAATTTAAATTTTAAATTTAAAATTTAAAATTTAAAATTTAAAATTTAAAATTTAAAATTTAAAATTTAAATTTAAAATTTAAAATTTAAATTTAAAATTTAAAATTTAAAATTTAAAATTTAAAATTTAAAATTTAAATTTAAAATTTAAAATTTAAATTTAAAATTTAAAATTTAAAATTTAAAATTTAAAATTTAAGAATTTAAAAATTTAAAATTTAAAATTAAAATTTAAAATTTAAAAATTTAAAATTTAAAATTTAAAAATTTAAAATTTAAAATTTAAATTTAAGAATTTAAATTTAAATTTAAAATTTAAAATTTAAAATTTAAAATTTAAATTTAAAATTTATTTAAAATTTAAAATTTAGGGTTTAAAATTTAAAATTTAAAATTTAAAATTTAAAATTTAAAATTTAAAATTTAAAATTTAAAATTTAAAATTTAAAATTTAAAATTTAAAATTTAAAATTTAAAATTTAAAATTTAAAATTTAAAATTTAAAATTTAAAATTTAAATTTAAAATTTAAAATTTAAAATTTAAAATTTAAAATTTAAAATTTAAAATTTAAAATTTAAAATTTAAAATTTAAAATTTAAAATTTAAAATTTAAATTTAAAATTTAAAATTTAAAATTTAAAATTTAAATTTAAAATTTAAAATTTAAAATTTAAAATTTAAAATTTAAAATTTAAAATTTAAAATTTAAAATTTAAAATTTAAAATTTAAAATTTAAAATTTAAAATTTAAAATTTAAAATTTAAATTTATTTAAAATTTAAAATTTAAAATTTAAAATTTAAAATTTAAAATTTAAAATTTAAATTTAAAATTTAAAATTTAAAATTTAAAATTTAATTTAAAATTTAAAATTTAAATTTAAAATTTAAAATTTAAAATTTAAAATTTAAAATTTAAAATTTAAATTTAAAATTTAAAATTTAAAATTTAAAATTTAAAATTTAAAATTTAAAATTTAAAATTTAGGGTTTAAATTTAAAATTTAAAATTTAGGGTTTAAAATTTAAAATTTAAAATTTAAAATTTAAAATTTAAAATTTAAAATTTAAAATTTAAAATTTAAAATTTAAAATTTAAAATTTAAAATTTAAAATTTAAAATTTAAATTTAAAATTTAAAATTTAAATTTAAAATTTAAAATTTAAATTTAAAATTTAGAATTTAATTAAATTTAAATTTAAAATTTAAATTTAAAATTTAAAATTTAAATTTAAAATTTAAAATTTAAAATTTAAATTTAAAATTTAAAATTTAAAATTTAAAATTTAAATTTAAAATTTAAAATTTAAAATTAAAATTTAAAATTTAAAATTTAAAATTTAAAATTTAAAATTTAAAATTTAAAATTTAAAATTTAAAATTTAAATTTAAAATTTAAAATTTAAAATTTAAAATTTAAATTTAAAATTTAAAATTTAAGAATTTAAAATTTAAGAATTTAAAATTTAAAATTTAAATTTAAAATTTAAAATTTAAAAATTTAAAATTTAAAATTTAAAATTTAAAATTTAAAATTTAAAATTTAAAATTTAAAATTTAAAATTTAAATTTAAAATTTAAAATTTAAAATTTAAAATTTAAAATTTAAAATTTAAAATTTAAAATTTAAAATTTAAAATTTAAAATTTAAAATTTAAAATTTAAGAATTTAAAATTTAAAATTTAAAATTTAAAATTTAAATTTAAATTTAAAATTTAAAATTTAAAATTTAAAATTTAAATTTAATTAAAATTTAAAATTTAATTAATTAAAATTTAAAATTTAAAATTTAAAATTTAAAATTTAAAATTTAAAATTTAAAAATTTAAAATTTAAAATTTAAAATTTAAAATTGAAATTTAAAATTTAAAATTTAAATTTAAAATTTAAAATTTAAAATTTAAAATTTAAAATTTAAAATTTAAATTTAAAATTTAAAATTTAAAATTTAAATTTAAAATTTAAAATTTAAAATTTAAAATTTAAAATTTAAAATTTAAAATTTAAAATTTAAAATTTAAATTTAAAATTTAAAATTTAAAATTTAAAATTTAAAATTTAAAATTTAAAATTTAAAATTTAAAATTTAAAATTTAAAATTTAAAATTTAAAATTTAAAATTTAAAATTTAAAATTTAAAATTTAAAATTTAAAATTTAAATTTAAAATTTAAAATTTAAAATTTAAAATTTAAAATTTAAAATTTAAAATTTAAAATTTAAAATTTAAAATTTAAAATTTAAAATTTAAATTTAAAATTTAAAATTTAAAATTTAAAATTTAAAATTTAAAATTTAAAATTTAAATTTAAAATTTAAAATTTAAAATTTAAATTTAAAATTTAAAATTTAAATTTAAAATTTAAAATTTAAATTTAAATTTAAATTTAAATTAAAATTTAAAATTTAAAATTTAAAATTTAAAATTTAAAATTTAAAATTTAAATTTCAAAATTTAAAATTTAAATTTAAAATTTAAAATTTAAAATTTAAAATTTAAAATTTAAAATTAAAATTTAAAATTTAAATTTAAAATTTAAAATTAAAATTTAAATTTAAAATTTAAAATTTAAAATTTAAAATTTAAAATTTAAAATTTAAAATTCAAATTTAAAATTTAAAATTAAAATTAAATTTAAAATTTAAAATTAAAATTTAAAATTTAAAAATTAAAATTTAAAATTTAAAATTTAAAATTTAAAATTTAAAATTTAAAATTGAAATTTAAAATTTAAAATTTAAAATTTAAAATTTAAAATTTAAAATTTAAAATTTAAAATTTAAAATTTAAAATTTAAAATTTAAATTTAAAATTTAAAATTTAAAATTTAAAATTTAAAATTTAAAATTTAAAATTTAAATTTAAAATTTAAAATTTAAAATTTAAAATTTAAAATTTAAATTTAAAATTTAAATTTAAAATTTAAAATTTAAGAATTTGAGAATTTAAAATTTAAAATTTAAAATTTAAATTAAAAATTAAATTTAAAATTTAAAATTGAAAATTTAAAATTTAAAATTAAATTTAGAATTTAAAATTTAAAATTTAAAATTTAAAATTTAAATTTAAAATTTAAAATTTAAAATTTAAAATTTAAAATTTAAAATTTAAATTTAAAATTTAAATTTAATTAATTTAAAATTTAATTAATTTAAATTTAAATTAAATTCAAATTAGGTAAAATTGAGAATTTAAAATTCCAAAATTGTTAAATTTAAAATTTAAATTTAAAATTTAAAATTTAAAATTTAAAATTTAAAATTTAAAATTTAAAATTTAAAATTTAAAATTTAGAATTTAAATTTAAAGATTTAAAATTTAAATTTAAAATTTAAAATTTAAAATTTAAAATTTAAAATTTAAAATTTAAAATTTACAAAATTTAATTTAAATTTAAAATTTAAAATTTCAAAATTTAAATTTCAAAATTTCAAGAATTTAAAATTTAAAATTTAAAATTTAAGAATTAAATTCTAAAATTTAAGAATTTAAAATTTCAATTTAAATTTAAATTTAATTTAAAATTAAATTTAAGAATTTAAGAATTTAAAATGAGGTTAAATTCCTAAAATTAAATTTAATTAAAATTTAGAAATTTAAATTTAAAATTCAATTCAAATTTAAAATTTCAATTAATTAAATTTAAAATTTAAAATTTAAAATTTAAAATTTAAAATTTAAAATTTAAAATTTAAAATTTAAAATTTAAAATTAAAATTTAAAATTTAATTTAAATTTAAAATTTAAAATTTAAAATTTAGAATTAGGTCAAAATTTAAAATTTAAAATTTCAAAATTTAAAATTTAAATTTTTAAAAATTTTAAAATTTAAAATTTAAAATTAAGAATTCTAAAATTTAAAATTTAAAATTTTAAAATTTAAAATTTAAAATTTAAAATTTAAAATTTAAAATTTAAAATTTCATTTTAAAATTTAAAATTCAGAATTTAAAATTTAAAATTTAAATTTAAAATTTAAAATTTAAAATTTAAAATTTAAAATTTAAAATTTAAATTTCATTTAAAATAAATTTAAAATTTAAAAGATTTAAAATTTAAAATTTAAATTTAGAATTTAAAATTTAAAATTTAAAATTTAGAAATTTAAAATTTAAAATTTAAAATTTAAAATTTAAAATTTAAAATTTAATTGAATTTAAAATTTCAAAATTTAAAATTTAAATTTAAAATTTAAAATTTAAAATTATTAATTGAGAATTTAAAATTTAAAATTTAAAATTTAAAATTGAAAATTCAAAATTTAAAATTTAAAATTTAAATTTAAAATTTAAAATTTAAAATTTCAAATTTAGAAATTTAAAATTTCGCAGAATTTAAAATTTAAAATTTAAAATTTAAAATTTAAAATTTTAAAATTTCAAAATTTAAAATTTAAATTTAATTTAAAATTTAATTAATTCAAGAAGTTAAAATTTAGAATTTAAATTTAAAATTTAAAATTAAAATTTAAAATTTCAGAATTTAAAATTTAAAATTAGAATTTAAAATTTAAAATTTAAATTTAAAATTTAAATTTAAAATTTAAAATTTAAAATTTAAAATTTAAAATTTAAATTTAAAATTTAAATTTAAAATTTAAAATTTCAAATTTAAAATTTAAAATTTAAAG